>CAEGAF010010104.1:0-21226 GCA_903067075.1 Micropoecilia bifurca
TTACTTAAGTACATTTTTGACTGTGTATTTGTACTTTTACTTAAGTACAGTTTTTGAGTACTTTCTCCACCACTGCATGTGCCACACAAAATGCCCTCCCCTCTACTTGAGGACCTGCCCCCAAAATGTCTGTGTACGCCCCTGCAAATGCAGTGGTTTAGATAACACTGCTTTGTATTGGAAATGGCCCAATCAAAGTCCACACTTAGGCTTGTCATAGAGCCTCAGCCGAACCTGTATTCAAGTGGACTATGTGAGAACTAATTTGCATAAAAAGGCGTTTCAGTCTCTAGATGAGACACAAACCAAAATAAAATACTATTTACATTTACATGCTGCATTATGTTGCTCTGTCACATAAAGTCGGGACTGGAAAAAATCAGTTTTTTCCTCTGAATAAAGCTATAATTATTTTTTTTTCCCTCTCTAATTAACTCACAAGTAGCCTTTGTGTTGATGCTGTTGTGTTTGTAAAAGGATCTATGATTCTAATGGTTTATTATTCCATTTTCTTTCTGAGTAAATAGGGATCACAGTAGCCCGGCTTATCCTTTCCTTCCTTGTACAGTAAAAATTCCTCCAGATTCTATGATTTTGCTAAATTAGATTATACACAGTAGAGGAAAAATTATGCAAATCCCTTTCAGTCTTTGTTAGAGAGACAATTTTATAAAACAGCCCGTGATTTTCTCATGCAATTGCGTCATCTGTGAGCTCTTTTAACAACCAAGCAGCTCTCTTTTGTTAATGTCTCTAAATCGCCCATATGGCCACTCAAAACACGCCTAAAATACAAGAAAAGCAGTTGATGCATTATGGTTTATATGTGTGCATCACTCAATATCAACCCAAGCTTAGTCTTATTTCACACAGTAACACCCGGCGCAGACGTGCGCATGCCATTACGCTGAGCCTCTCATCATTTTCAGCAGCCGAGCGCTACCTCAGGAAAAACTGCATCTCTTGGGGGAAGAGCTCTCAAACAGCAGTTTGGTTTTCTCTCTCTAACATTTGGATGTATCGCGGTTTGAAATGTCATTCCAACTCTAAATTGACTCTTCAGGGGTACCTCGGCTTCTTTCCCTCTGTCGTTCAGCATTAGAGGGTGAAGATGAAGGCCTCGCTTCTCGCATTGATTCAAGTAAAATACAATGCTCTGGCACATAAAGTCGGTTGCGAAATCTGTTTGATTGACTGACGTAATAAATCCAACACTCCCTTATTAATTAGGTAAAGCAGTTGGCAATTTAGTGTTTGATCTGTTCAGACACAAGAGTGGAGACTCTGTGGGTTGTGGGCACCATGGTGTCTGTGCCCAGAGAGCACAATTGCTGCACTAAGCATTTCCATAATGGGTTATGGTATAACATTTTGTGCCGGTATCGGCTTTGCTCCGACCCGGCCTGAGCAGTGTGGATCACGTTGCACGGTTCACACAGTGCCTCATTTGATTACAGGCGCCACAGAAGGGGGATCAGAGGCAGATCTGATGACCATGCAGTTCACGAGGTTCCGCCGCAGTTTTTGTAGGACATCCAATAAACTCTCTCTGTAAGGCACAATGAACGGTCTACAATGTGATTTAAATGGGTTATCCCCGATTCATCAAACTCTTCCCCATTCACTGTAATTACAGCTGTGTGCGTGTGTGTGCGTGTGTGTGCGTGTGTGTGTGTGTGTGTGTATGTGTGTGTTGCTTCAGATTTTATTCTGGCTGCTCCCTGTGCTGCTTTTTTGGTATTACATCAGATCCTCCTATTAGAAGACTAAACGCTTGTCTCTGGTTTTGTGACAACCAGACTTTGATGTCATACTACGGTGTCTTTGCAAGAGTATTGATGCTAAGATTTTTTTATTTTTGTGTCACAAATTGCAACCACAAACCTCAATCTGCTTTACCCCACTTTACTGCTGAAACAATTAAGCAGATTTGTTGCGTTTAATCGATTGTTGAAATAATACTCAACTAATTTAGGGGGTAATTAAGTGGAGTATACACTCTAAAAACATCAGCATAATTTTTTTCTTATACATTTCAAATCTGCATTATTTGTCATTAAACCAGGAAAGTAGAGTGCACCACTCCAGTCCTTTAACCCTGGACTGCTTGTTAGGACTGAGGCAAACGTAGAGGATTGTGGCAAATGATACAAGTTTTACATGTGTGGGGTCAGTTGAACACCATTTCTAGACACAATGGTTAAAGTCCTTAGACTAGCTCCCTAGAGCTCAGAAAGTAGAGTTTAAAGCATTTCTGTTAGTTTACAAATCATTGAACGACTTAGGACCAAAATATATCTCAAACCTGATATTGCTATATCAACCCTCCAGACCTTTCAGGTCTTCTGGTTCTGGTATATTCTGCATCCCCAGAACCAGAACCAAACCTGGAGAAGCAGCATTCAACTTCTATGGAACAAGCATCCATAAAACTGCAAAACAGCAGAAAGACTGATTTCTTTTACATCCAGTCTAAAACCCACATTTAGAGTTGCCTTCGATTCATAATAACTGGAACACTTATCAATATATTTGATGTTGAGTATTCTTGATGATGGCATTTGACAAAATGCAACATTTATGGCTTGTTTCATAACTGGTTGCTGCATTATGTTTGTATGCTGTGTAGCTGTTTGAGCTGCCTTGTCGCTGAAATTTGCTACACAAATCAACTTGACTTTTCAACATTCAGCATGCTGCACATATGGATGTAGAGGTCTACTGAGCACAACATAAAGTTTTTTCTGTGTTGGATAACAGTTTTCGCCGACTTCTCCTTTAACTTAGAGCATAAAAAGATGTAGAAGGTGCCACAGCAAATGCACCCCTTCACTTCATCAATCTGCTTCCTGGCAGATGCGGCCTGATCTCATCTTAGAAGTGGTGTATAATGAGCATGTGTGCTTGTGTGTTTGGGGTTCAGTTCTAATGTGAATCTCTCTCTCTCTCTGTCTCTCTCTCTCTCTGTCTCGGTGTGTATATGTGTTTACTCAGCTATGGATGAATGCTCCGGCAAGCAGGCTGCATGTGCTTTGTCAGCAGTGTCCCTCCAGACTTGTTCAGGGGAAGGTAGAGACTTAGTAATGGACTGATTTGCCTACTGCTTAGCCCCATCCTGCTGCTTCTCTTTGGCTGCATAGCGGCGCATTCTCTGCACGCTCGTTAACAAAGCCGCTAAGGCTACGAGGGGACACCTTTTGTCAGTTTTGCGTCACCCCCTCCTGTAAGCAGAGAAACTCAAGCAGAGCCTTATTAGCATATCTGAATGGGTAAAAGTGGTGTCTGCTTGCAAATGAATAGGGAGGGGGAGCAAGCACAGTGATTGAGGATGACTATTTCACACCAGCACCTCTGTAGGAAACAGTTGCAGAAGTGTGGCCTGATAGTGCCACTTACCTTGCAATAAAGATTAGTGTCAAAACCGGGCTTTGGAGCGCCCCTCTGCTCCGTCATCGCTCTCCTTCTTCATCTCTATCTCTTGCAGATGTGCTCTGCCCTAATTTGAAGTTTCTGCACTCGGGGCGATGTTTGTTCCCAGATTAATATGAGCCCAGTGGCTTTTAAGACAGCGTCAGATCATTAGCAAAGTCTGCGTCATGTATTCGCAGCAAGGAGGGTGGAACATGTGTCTCAATTTGTCTGTGGGAGCCCGCAGCGACTCCTATCAAAGCCGCCTTTCACAGAGTCTGAATCAATCAGTTTGTCTTATCTGATGCCCTTCGCTAGGGAAGAACAAAAGAACTCCATTGATTTTAAAGACGGGATTAAACTCATCTTTCGCTATTAAAATCCCGGGCCAACCACATGCTTGCGTGGGTGCCAAGTTCCCGACCGATGTGACCGCGGCGTCTCGCTGAAGCAATCATTGCTTTGGAGTTCAGCGGAATAATGCAAAACCAAAGTGCGTCGGCCTCTTGAAGCCGTTTCCTGGACCTACTGTATGGTCTCATAATTCCATAATAACTACTGGATCACACAAAAACATAGAAACAGCGGAGTAAAATGTGAGCTTTTATTTCGACAGCATGACTTTTCTTTCAAGCAGCATATAAAAGACCTGTTACTCAGCCGCAGTTCTGTTTGGTCGGGAAGCGTTTAATTCCTTTCCAGACTGGCATCCAGTGGTCAACGGGATGAATTTTGAGGAAAACAAAGCTACTGCATTGTGATTGCAGCGGTAAGGGAGTGCCTCATTTCACACACCACAGTCTGACCAACTCGCACCGCAGTACAGGAACAGTTCTTTAAAACCCAACGGTTGTTGGCCGATGGAGGAATTGAAGGCAGTGGATTTTTTTTTCTTTTATGCTCCATGCCAAATATTATTAGTGAAACCAGTAAAGACTGAAACTCCCTCAGCCAAGAGACTTCCTCAATTTAATTTTCTTGGCAGAATAAAAATATTTTCCTATTGGAAAAAGCCTTCCGTTGAGCTGTCATTCATCATTAATCCCCTTTTAAACATTTTGCAACAACCTTACAGCAGAGTTACTCATGACAGCTTCCAAAACTGGCTGTAGCTGTTTTTCCTTGAATGCTGGTTGTGCGTCACTTGGTATCCCTGGGGGGCGAAGCTGTAATAGGGCATGCTGGAACTTGCTAATATATAAACAGATAAAGTTATTATTATGCCATGTGACAAGTTTAATGCTTTTAGCCACCTCTATTAGCCACAGATTACACTAGGGTTCATTTAAATCTTTTGGATTTTCTTTTCCCTCATAAGCAAAATATCTTACCAGAAACAACTCACTTTTTTGATTGAAGCTATCAAACAGGCTACCCCAAGGAAGAGCAGGGCAAAGTGTCTGTAGTGTGGCTATGCAAAGATGAAAATGATCCATTTTGATGCAAATCTGTATATTTAAAGAAATCTTATATCTTTAAAGAAATCTAATTTCTTTAATAATTAGAGATGGACCAATCAGTTTAATGGAGCTCCAATTTCTGTTTTTTGTAAAGCGTCAATCTGCCATTACATATTGATTTCTGCATGAAACACGGCAACTCTAAACATGGTTGTATGAGTATTTTAAAAGCAATGGAGAATACAATGGAGTTGACATTTTCAGCCATCTCATGTAAGTGATTAGAGCAATTGATAACTGCTATATGTTGTGGTGATTCCTTGTAGAGTGAGTTGACCCTAAACTCTGAGATTTCCAACAGACTAACATACCAACACTACTTTATTTTATATACAAAATATTTACTGTAACATATCTAGCCTTCCTGTTCTCTACTGATAATCTCGCTCTCTCCACATGGCAGGCTAGAAGAACATTCAACAGAGTTTACTCTTAAACACCTTCCTAAGCCTACATTCTAGGTGAACACACAGAGCTGAATCCGAGCTACGACTGTCGGGACAGCTTCGTTTGCCAGCTCCGTCATGGGTAGCCAGCCTTGGCAGCTGACCTCGTTCCAGATAAAATGGGTGCACATCTCTGGAGCTGGTTAGCTGCTACTGCTGGGAGGCTGCCACGTGGGTAGATCGCCTCTCTGTTCAGCCAACACAAGCATCGCTCTCAACAGCTTGGATGGAAATTAAAGTGAGCCTTTTTAAAAGGAGTACCAGCACATGGCTCCTCTGAAAGATTATTACATGCGCTGTTGATTCTGGTGCCAAGTTTCAGGTCACAACAGCAGCATAAAAACCTGAGCAGCTGCAGTTTGGAGCTCACAAAACTTAGTCTGTTTGTCACGTTGGCCGTTGCAGCGGGGATAAATGGAAAATTAATGAAACTTGGAGCACGTTAATGGTATCGTTAGCTTTGCCGATGGAACTGCTGCAGCTCAATGCAACAGTTCACTGCAGACACGACCGGCTCCGTGTTCTTTATCAATTTCTGCTCTTTCCCCCAGTGAGCCAGTGGATGTCACAGTCATAAGACAAGATTAGGTGATAAGGTGGATTTGTTGTGAGGGGGCCAAGGGTGACTCAGAGAGGCCGTGAAAACAACAAAACAAAGAGGTGAGAACTATATGTGGGAGGTGATGAGTAAGAAGAGAGCACAGAAAGGCCAAAAAACAAAATCACGATGAGGATGTTTTTTATCCATAAGCCATGAAGCACAACAAAGGTGACAAAATGTCTAAAGTTAACTGTCAAGTAGCTTTACTTTTTTTTTCATTGTACTTTTGTAGAGATAAAATCTACTCTCCCCAAAACCAGATATGTGACATCACTTAAGATGACAAGTCTGAGGTCAGTATATCTGTTGGTATTTTTAACGTTTCCTCTTAAATTGTTTTTTTTTTAAATTAAATTCCCTCTTTAAAAAGCTTTCAGTTGTACAGCAAAATGTCTGAGCCATGTCCATTCAAAACTTGGCACCAACTTAACATCAGGTAGCGATTTGTGGAGAGAACCAGATAAGACCTTGTTCTTATGAGAGTTAATCAACAATTACAAGTGAAGGTGTTAAGAAAAAAAAAGTGGTCAGGTTGAGTCATTCAATTAATATGATTTTCGAGTCACTATGAGGTTTCTTGGAAACTGGTGCATCACCTGCTGCAAAAGATCAGCCGGCAGAGAGACTTAGGGTGTTTTCACACCATCCCTGTTTACTCAACTTTAAACTGAACTAACTCATTTGTCTAGAAAGTCTGGTTAGTTTGGAGAGGTGTGAATGTGGAATCAAACTCTGATGCAGACAGAAAAAAAACAAACAAAAAAAAACAGTCAGGCCTGCCTAAAACCTTAGGTTTGGTTCGGTTTAAATGAACACTGTTGTGATTTGAATGTGTATGTGATCACCAAGCGGAGCAGAGACCGAGCGGACTGTAATGCAGGGCATTCTGGGTAAAAACAAAAAAAATATCTCGTGCTTTCTATGTAATTTCCTTCAGTAGTTCATGGTGCAGAATCACCACAGGAGAGGAGGAAAGCAGGTTTTTCAAAGGGTTTGGCTCATTTGACACAGAGCAGCGTGAGAGCGAGCCGCTCCGCCTGAAAATGCAACAAATGTTGCAATTTTAGTCCTCAATCAAACTCTACTGAGCTATAGAAGATGTGAAACATCCTTGTAATTTGCCCAGTCATAACTTTTTACCCCCACAATGAATTCACCTGCACAACAGCCCATCACATCAGCCTTTCCAACATAAGTAAGAAACATTTGTCTAAAAGTATGATAAAGTAGTGCACACAGTGCTAATGCACCGGCAAATCACGTATCTGTTTAAGATACGTGATTTGGTTTGGGTTAAGGGTCAGGTTTCACCATGGACAGGTCACTAGTCCATCACAGGGGAACACAGGACAAGCAACCACACACACACACACACACACACACACACACACACACACACACACACACACACACACACACACACACACACACACACCCAGAGAGACTAATTAACAGTCACAAGGTGAACATGCAAACTCCAGGATGGTATTTGAACCCTTCCTGCTGCGAGGCTGCAGCGCTACCCGCAGTGCAGCCCGAACAAAAACCAGTCAGCTAGAAAAACTCAAAGAGGAAAATAAACAGGTTTGCAATGGTTACGGTTCTGAAGGCGGTCATTGTTTTCTATGCCACCCAGCCACAGTGGCTGTCAGCGGCTCCGTCCTGCTTTGTGTGAGCCCTGCTGCTCGGCTGCCTGCCCCGCAGCCCAACATCTGCTGAGCGCAGGAAGCATTTGAAGGATAATTAAAAGGACCGGCTTCCAACTCATTTCCCGCCTCCCATGGCTAAGCAGCAACATGCTGCTCAACAACAAGAACTGCAATTATTTAGCGAATTGCAAAGAGAAACAAGTAAGTATCAAATGTGAACAACAAGCAGATGTCTTCAGCTTTGAACGTTTCTCTTTTTGTGTTCGCTTTTCTTTTAATCGCTGGAAGGTCCAATTTGTCGCCAACCCAAGAGCTGTGTCCGTTTGCACGGCCAACAGGAACACTGCTCTCTTGTTTAGTGCACTCCGAGCATGCGGCCGAGGGTTTGTAAGAGCCGCCTTGGTGCTCTGCAAAGTCGGCTGAAACTCACAAAAGGCAGCAAATGTGCGCATTCTTCACCCCTCACTAAGCCTTTTCAAGGAGATCCTCAATAAAGTGTTCCCTTACTTTAAGGGGTGGGTTAGTGTGCGCCGTTAAACAGTAGAGAGGTGAAATATCACATCACCTGTAATGAGAGCTGAGTTGCCTGGATGACACTAATGAGTTGGTGTGACTCTGAAGTGCTGGCTCTCCGAGAGATGTTAATCAAAACGGCTCTGCCGAACGCTCAAGGCTACCTTTTGTCTTCCGAGGAGCCAAAGGAAAACAGAAAACTCAGATTTCATTTTGAGACGGGCTACGAGGAAGGATTCGTTTAGCTTCCTGTTGAATGAGGAGTCCATTAAGTGTCCATGAAGGAAGGAATGACTGGCATCATGTGTTAACTGGTAAAATTTGAGAGTTGAGCTGAAAGTCTGGGGAGAAAAAGGATAGTTTGTATTCTTTTATTGTTTTTAAGTCTTTTCTGTGGAGTAATTGCTGATTTGTTTCTCAGCTGAAAAAGGACGATGTCAAGCGAGTTTGTAGCAAAGGGAAGAAATCTGTAGAGAAGAGACAGCTGATCAGATGGTGGGGAAATTCAGGCGCATCAGCAGAGATAAACGTTAGCAGAGAGCAATCAATTTGACTGTACTTGGACCGTAACGATTTCTTTTTTCCACAAGGAAATAATCCAACCAAACCAACTTTTCTGAACACTTAGTTAATTAATCCTGAAGGTTTAACATAACAAAACTGTGTTAATTATTAATGACTCATGATTCAGTAGGAACAAAAATCAGGTTTATTTATTTTTGATGTATTTTAGCCAATGATCATTTGTAACATCTGGTCCACATGAAGATGAAAGTAAATGCATTGGCAAAAGAACTTTATATAATGAAGGACAGCAGCATAAACGATGCTACATGTCTTGTACATTGGTTTTCTAGCCACGTGCTAATTTGCAAACCCTGGCCTTGTTTGGATCTTTTTTAAAAGATAGGAAAATTAAAGTGAAAGATTTCTGTCACACACGCGCACACGCACACACACCCAGTCAGATACGCTGAAACGTTGAATTTCTGTGACTATAAATAAACAAAAATATATATAAAGTTGCTTTTCACAGAGCTAATTCTCCGCAACAAAGTCAGTTGTTCAGGCTGCGCATCCACACGTCTGGCGTTTTTTGGATACCAGAAATGATCATGTAGGAAAACAGGTTCCAGAGTGGATACATTTCAAAATGCAGGTTTCATGCGTTAGTTGGTAAATGCAAACTGCGCCTTTCTTTTTTTTTTTTTACGATGATGTCATTGCTCCATCTCTTTCTGCAAACTGCATGCAGCTCTCTCCCAATAATAAAAAAAAAAACATGACGCCTGCGTTGTTCGGTGTTCACGGTGTTCTTGGCGTCTTTCTGTCGCAGCGTTACAGCGCCACCAATTAGCCTGACAATAACTACTGCAGGGTTCGTCCTGTGGACCATTTAAACAAATTCACAATGTTTGTTTCTGTGTGGACGAGACGTATGTGTGGATCAAGTGAAAATTGTCAAATTTTGATTTTTGACTAATAAATCTGCAAATCTCTTGTGAAGCTTTTGGCTGTTTTTCTAAGGAAAGACCATGTTGCAATTTGACGCCATGCTAGCGGCAATATGCAAGAGTACAGAGCTCATTAGTTGTCGACGACATGGAGCTTGACTGGGTTCAGCAGGCAGGTTGATGGATAAAACCTGCAGTCTGTACAAATGTAACTTTGCTTTGGGACAAGCTTGTTGTTTGACTGAGAATATGGGGCAAATTTAGCTAAATGTGCATGTATCAGATTGTCTCTTGCTTGTCTCAGATTGTGCCCATTTTTACTTTCAGAACTGCCTTAAATGTTAACGCCATATGAGCTATGCTTAAACGATTGCTTAACTTCCTTTTAGTTTCCCTTTAATTTGCTACATGTGGCAACAAGCAATTGAACAGGACTAATAAAAAGAATTATGATTTGAAAGTATTGTATCCCTCAGAAATAAACATTTTCATTGTGTTGTTTTAATTAGCTCAACATCGAGCTCAGCTGCTAGCCACCCACTGCTCTGCTCTCTCCTCTTTTCCTGCTTTTCTACCCGCTCGCTCTGATTTGACATCTGTCTCCTACAGGTGGGGCCCTGCTTGTGATAGTAACTTCACAGTGCCTCACTTCAAAAATCAGAACTGTCCCTTTAATCTGCCTTTTTGTGAGACAGCAGTCATGTGAATAGGGACCAGAATGGACAGCCAGTCGCCTCTTTCCCTGCCAAGTCATGTGCAAGTCCCAAAGCAGTAGCAGCACTTGAAAGAGAAAGCAATAATCAATTTTGCATAGTTAGCCTCTGAAAGGCTTGTATTATTCTCTCTGTCCGACAATTTGAAACCAAGACGCCAACTGTGGCGTTTGTAATTTTACTTTTTTATTGAAATAAACGGCAATATGTTGGCCAAAAACCCTCAGCACTGCGGAGAGTTAAGGTTCATTTTATTGTCTTTATAATCCCGGTGCGTTTGAGTGCTGCTTGAGTTTACAGTCGTGTTACGTTTTCATCATCTGAAAGGGCACTTTTACCACCCAACCTTCCAGGTCGAGACACTTGAGAGGACACATGCCTTTTCACCGAGCGTGTTCTCACAAGGCTGAGATTTTATTCGGCAGGACAGCCAAACCAAAAGCTCTTTTGTTAAAACTGCTATATGCGAGTATTTATGGCTGCCTCAATTGGCTTTTGTTGGCAAACACCGGGAGGGGGTCGCAGTGATTTGCACACCGGCTCTAAAGTCTTTTGTCAAAGTCGAGAGGGAATCAGTCAGGCACTGCTGCGCCTGGCGGCAGCGAGCAGGACGGGGTGTAGCACAGCTTTTCTGTTTCGTTGTTGTTTATAGGCTGAAGATGGCGTCTGGGAACAGGGACCGTCTCGGGCTTCATGCGGCCGGCGTATATCAAATAGCGACGTTTACCTGTCTCCCCTACTCGCCATAATGTTTGTATTATTCCAACTTAAAAAGGGGGTTTCGTAAGTTCCTTTTGGGCCAGTGTGAGATCTTCACGGTGTCATCATGTTGAGTGGAAATGGCTTTTAAAGCGACGTAACCTTGTTGGCTGGCTCGCCTGTGATTTCCACAAAGACGGCTGTTTTCACAATCCAAGTGAAGTGTAGTGGAATTTGTGTTTTAGCTACTTGACCGGCGGTCTGCAGGAACTAGTGTGGGAGGGGCAGTACTATGTTTCTCTCTTGTCCATGGAAATGGAGTAATCTCTGTCTCCCCAGTCATGATTTTAATCCATATGACCAAATATTACTATAGCAGCTGTTGAAAACTTTGCTATTGGTGTCATTAACCCATTTTTGAAAATGAGCATCTAATAAATTAGAAACCAGAGATTGGTGGTTGATTATGAAGCTTTGACTCCATTGTACGATTTCTTTTCACATTTTATAGCCGTCAACATTCAAAATGTTTCTATTTTTCCTTCTGCGAGCTGAGATTAATTGTCTCGGCAGAAGAGGTGACGTCACACTGTGTGTGGGCAAAACTATCACCTCAACTTAAACCTTTCCAGAAGAATGACATTTCTAAGTCAAGCATAAACTATAATTTCTAGAGGTTTAAGTTTTTAAAACTTCAGCTTTGCAAAATGACTGTCAAATAAAGGCTCTGTTTACACAGTAAAAAAGTTTTTACTGTGATGATGATGTGTCTATGAAATTCTGATTGGTTTGAACACATGGCAACCTGTTTCTGCCCCTATCAGATAGTTAATCAATTAATTATCAATTAAGATAATTGCTGACATAAAAGGCGATGATTTTTCCATATATAAAATAGAGCAACTTTACCTCTTTGACTGAAACTTCCCAAAGCCACATATTGACTAACTGAATTATTTTGTGTAGTAGAACATCCTTAATGAACATCTAAATACCACATCTTGCAACTTTTGTTGGTTCCTCTGACTCGTTAGAGTCCCTATTGATAATGCAAATAGCTAGCTGACTTTTTAGCTTGTTTTATTGCATACACTGAAAACTATAGTTACTGGTAGCTGATATATTGCATTGCATTTGTAGTTAGAACTAGGAAAATGGAGATAAAAAAATGAACTGGCACTCCATCCAAAGTCTGACTTACCATGTGGAAAAATATGTGCAACTCAAACTACCCCCAGTTACGACTTGCAAGGCCTAATTTGCTTTTCAATATGGCCGACCCTCGAAGTAACAGCAGTAAGTTCCAGTGGGAACCTGCTTATTTTACGAGGCACACTTCTAAGAGTGGGTCTGAAAGTAATATTACATTTAGCGCCTGTAACTCTACACTGAACAAATTTGTTGGTCAGTTCAGGGTTGGTACAGTGGGTAATTGGGCATTGGTGTGTGAAAATCTCGACTATGTTAACCGGAACGCTGTTGTGTTCAAGGTAACTCAAACACAGTATTAGTCTTTTTGTACGTTGCTTTCACTTGTTGGAAAAAGGTCGAGTTTTTGATTATCTGAGTGGCCAACCACTCATTAGAGTGAGTCAAGCTGAAAATCTGCCGATTCCTGTCAACAGATGATTTCTCAGTTTGTCTTCGTTGAAGAACCTGTGCTAATAAATCGTGTGTATTTACATTCATTGATATATATATTTTTTGCCCCTTGTGTGGCCAGTGAAGGGTTGATAAATGGCTTCCCCATCTGTTAGCCGCCTGTTGGCTCTGCCCCTCTCTGCATCTACACGTGGATGTGAAGCTTTCACTGACCCGTGACCAATTGCTTGTGTATAATTACTGTGATCACACACACTGTGTGCCTTTGGCCAGATGACACCGCGCGCCCTAAGGAGCGTGAACGGCGTCAGCCTCTTGCTGAAGGTTGTCTCCCTTCCTCCAGTCCTCCAGACATGTCCTCTGTCCCCCTTTCCCTTCCCGGGGTCAGCCAGGTTATATGAAACCACGGCGACCACCTCAAACACCAACGTTTCCTGCTAAATGTCAGCCATCTTTAGTGTGTTTCTCTTTTTCCACTCTCCTCGTCTTAATAACCCTTGTAACGGGGTTCAATTAACACCCAGACCAACCTCCCTTCCCCGCCGAATTCCCCAGAGAGATAGCTGGGATTGTGCTGCTCCGCTTCGGCCCTAAAGATTTCCTCTAAGTGGGATGAAATGAGAATACGCTCAGCAGACCACAGTGGCTCCATTCCAGGCCTTGCCTTGTACAATAAAACTTGGCTCTGCTCAATATGATGGGCTCTGAGGAAGCCTCTGGAATGTAGTAATTGAGAGAAGGGATGTAGTGGAAAACTGTTGCCATTGCAGAGCACGTTTTATTTATTTATTTATTTTATCTCTGTAGTGCATGCTCCTTTTTGAAAAATCGATCTGCTGACCAAGAACAAACACCATTTTGCAGACAACTTCTCAGCTAGAGAGAGATATTTTGTTACCTCTTTTTTTCATCCTGAATGTATTTTTTTTATCGAGTTTCAGCAGCAAATATCTCATTCAGATGTTTTATATACGCTATATCTTTTATGTCTTCATAGATCGTTTCTAAAATGTCCAAGTGAGGCATTTTCTTTTTATCACGCTGACCTTCTAAAATAAAATTAAGCCTTTGGGCTTTTTATGATTCTTTCTCAGCTCTAACCTGTGAGGCATGGTGTATCAGTTTATTAAAACTTGTTCACTTCTCTGGTTTCCAAATGTTTCTGTGCTCTCTCCTTACAATCTCTGTGTTTTATATTGCTACGGCAGCTTTTTTATTCAATACTCGCCTCATTTTTAGTGTGGGGAAAAAAAAACATCTTGAAATGATGCCCATGAGACATTCCTCATGTGATAAAACCACAGAAAAAAAATCATCTTATCACAGTAGTTGCACAAAAATATAACACGCAGATGAATATTATCTGCTTGATTTTAATTAGCATGGAAAAAACAAGACACTTATTGCTACTGCGGTTATTAAAATGCAGTATTGGAATGTGTGCATGATTGGATTCATTTAAAAGCTAAACTGTAAAATGCCTTTAGATGACATGTGGTGTTGATACTATATAAATAGACTAAATTCAATTAAACTGAATTAATATATTGATGGTTACGGGTAGAATAGTGCTTATTTCTTGGTATTTTGAAACAGAGAGGAAAAAAAAAAGCAAACATACATAATAAACGCCCACTGGTTTTATTGTTGGTTCTAAAGTGCTTATTGCTCACAGTGTCGCACCTTCTCTTTAGAAAGCAACACAGAGGGCAGAACAAGCTGATATGAGCTCAGATGGCTCGTCTGTATTCCTCTGCTTCACAAACATGACACCCTCAGCTTGCCAACTGTAATTTTAAAGGAGTGTGTCTGTATGCCTGGTACTAGAATTTACTCTA
Source organism: Micropoecilia bifurca (assembly GCA_903067075.1). NCBI lineage: Eukaryota > Metazoa > Chordata > Actinopteri > Cyprinodontiformes > Poeciliidae > Micropoecilia > Micropoecilia bifurca. Next base: position 14,384 of record CAEGAF010010104.1, read on the forward strand.
TAAATATACTGGGCTTTTATTGAAAGGATTTCATGCGACATCGTTTGGACAAGAAATGCTTCGAAAGAGAACGTGGAAGATGAGGTTGGGAATCTTATGGACTTTGTATTTGGGGCATCAGCTGGACCTACCACTTAGTTTGCTGAATATTAGTGTGCAGCAACAAGTGGGGAAGGGGGGATGTTAGCATATGGTAAGGTAACCTGTCTTTGCCCCAATCAGATTGTCATTAGCTACGTTTCCATTCAGCTGTCAAGCGAATTTTAAGCTAACTTTTAAAATGTCATAAAAATAAAAGAAAATTACAATTAAGTGTATTTCAATAACAGAATGTAATTTTGTTAAATGTTGAAACTACACCTGGCAGTAACACACAGGAAGTAGAGGTTGCAAACACACAAATGAGGAAAAAATAAAGAGTTCTCCCCTCCAAGTTGGAAGTTTAAATGTAGAAATTTTCAGAGTTTGGTTCCTGTAGTAAGGCACAAACCTAACAGTGAATAGGAAAGTTCACTACGTCACAACTTATTTGGAAAATGTGTTTCCAATGCAACTGTTTTTGGAAATCCAAAAACCGCCGCAAGTGGACACAAAAACTTTTTTTTTTTTTTTGCAAAACTGAGGAAGTTATTTTATTTCCCATCAACTGTTTCTAATGTGATGCTTCAAAATATGCATAACAAAAAATATTGATAAAAAGATAGCTACCGTCTGCTATCTGTGCTTGACGGCTGAGCAGTTCCAACATGGCAATATGTTGTCCATAAAACATCCTTCAAGTCTAGATATGCCCCTGCTGCAGCACGCTTAATTCAAATGGTTGAATGATCTCTTCATCCTGTTAGCAGGCATGGAGCCTGTTGATCACACATTCAGGTACAGACACCATTACAACCACAACCACTAATGTTTTTATTCCACATACCAAGGTGTTAGTCAGTGAGACTGATCTCAGAGTTTCTCAACAGATAAAAGGAAGTTGTGAAAGAGGCCAAATATTCACTGCTGCGGCCATCATGGATTTTCTTTTTTAAAAGACTCCTTTTCCAGTCCTCTAAAGCGTCATCGCCCCCCTGATGATGATAATGACGATGACACATGTCCCCACTCTTCACATTTGTTTCAAGCGGCATTAGAACAAGCATCGAGGCTTTTCTGATTGAATGTGGAAGGAGTGGGGAGGTTCTACCGCTGCCAGCTCAACACTCCTCGTGAAAGAGGGATGTTTTCGAAAGCAATTAAAGGAAGGCAATAAACTCCCTTAACGTTACTTTCTCTTGCTGCTTGCTGACTTTTATTGGCAGGCATTCCTGTTTCAGCAGGCAGACCGTTGTGGAGAAAGGTAGCATTTCAGTTGACGTGTAGGCGGACGCGTTTCCATTGAATCACACACTGCAGTTCGCTTTAGCAGAGATTTCCTACCCAACTACATGAGCACGTTGAGACTGTCTGTGAAGCGTCTGCAGCTGTTTTTTTGTGGGGGGGATCCTTTTGATTTGTGCTTCCTGCTGACTTTGTGAAATGCATATTTAATGTCTTTATGGTAAACAGGTTAGCTAGCCCCGATAACAGCTCTGGTCCGGCTCAGAGGTTTAGGTAATCCCCGAACCTGCTGAGTTGACCTTTTTTTAAAAACCAGAGGCAGCTTTTGCTCAGGCTTCATCTGTGCAATATTCATTTCGACTCTCTTGTTCTTTTTTTTTTTTGGCAAACTGCCTGTAAAGAGACTCAAGCTAAACTGTTGTAAAAGACTTTCTATGAGCTTTTGTAAAATTTAAAATTATCCTAAATCGCAAAGACTTGGGGCAAGGTGTTAGCTGGCTTTACGCAACAATTAAATGATACAGACTTCTTCCTTATGGAGCTGCAAAAAACTGTTGTGGTTCAGCGATGCAATAAAAACATTGTGAAATTTGTGCATAGTAGGACTTGGATAAGTTTGGTGGGAAAGTGTGACAACCTTATAACATATTAAGATCTACTTCTTACAAAAATGTTTTTTTATCTCTTGAACTTTTACACATCTTTTTATATTTCTACCACAACCTATAATGTATTTTATTGAGTTGGGATGTGAATGACCATAATTACAACATTTAAAAAATTATATTGTTCGAAAAGTCTTTTTAGAAATAATAATTTCAAAATTGTGGCCTTAATTTTCTTTATATTATAGAATTATGCCACACTTGGTACAGCATGTTGGTGTAGCTCTGGTATGTTATGTTCTGATTTTTATATATTTTAATTTTTGTAGACTTTTCTTCTTAAATTGTTATGGTTGAGACTTTGCAGTCAGTGATTTACAGTAAGGAGAGCCAGGTGAGAAATTTCCAAATCTGTAACCCTGACAAGTAAAGTAGATGCTAAGATCAATGAGGGAAAATCAAAACCTCCTATAATTTTTTTTATTGTGAGTTTGACACTTCTGACTGGGACAGAGGTTCACCTTCCACCAGGACAAGGACTCAAACGAACCGCTAGAGCTACTAAAGATTTTGACTGAAGCATCCTCATGTGTCCTAGTACAAGCCCATAGCAAAATTCATATGGAAATCTGAGCAACGACCTGAACATTAGGTAAAATATGGGTCTGTAGATGTGTAACATTGTAAAATACTTACAGCCGAAAGGCGTTTTTACAAACTCTTTGACTCGAGTAATCTATGGCTTAACATTGCAATAAAAAGCATTCGACTGACACAACGTGAAACATTAAGGGTTATAAATTCTTTAACTGTGCATAAAAAGTAAAACTTTACCCTTCCCAACCCCTTCAAGGAGAAATAAAGCGAGAAAATGTATTTTGTCTTAAATAACTATGTCCATAAATTACTCAAATCAACATCTGCTCTTGTGTGCAGACCCAAATGAAATGCGGTGTTCAATTTGTTTCTCTCGGCTCGAATGCAGCTGTGGCAGAAATCCAGTAATTCTGCCATAAATAAAACATGCTCATTTTATTCACCAGTGAATAGACAGAGTCTCCTGATGGTTAATAAACGAGCTCTGCAACAAGATGTTCTGGGTCTTTTCTTTCCCACACTCGTTGCTGTTGAAGATTAAAAACTGCTCCCTCCAAAGAAAAGACAAACAAACAATTGTTTCACACTTTTCTCACACTGCATTACTTGTACCTTCCTTGCGCTGCGTCTTCACTTCCTCATTTCATTCATCTTTACATTTGATTCATAATATTTTCCCTCAGGACAGGTCGATGGTTGCATTGAGAGAGCATCAGCTATTTTTTTTTTAACCAGCCTTTAAGAGAACCAAATTAGATTATCGAAGGTCTGTGCTGAGAGATAAACTCTCTCTGTTGCGTCACTCTGGCTTTCAAAGCTACAACACCAGAAACATTGAGTGAATGAGTGCAGCTGTTGAACTAAATCTGAAACCGATGTGGTAAAATTGCTAAGCTAAAGTCATGGGGCTAGTACCAAACCCCCCAACCCCCAAAAACATGGGGATGAATATGCTGCTTAAGGGTGTTTAAACTGCAAATCTGTGGCAAACTTTCTTTTTTTCTTTTTCTGAATGCTTTTTGCTTAATGGAATTCTCATGCCGCCTGCTCACTTTTCAGCGAGACGTTCAACATAGATGCCGGAAGCAAGAGAGAGTTTGGACGCGTCTCATTGATGCATGGAAAGCGCGCTTTAGGCGTGTGATGGCTTGCAGGGTCTAACGCTTTTGTACTAATGAGAAAGGAAGATGAAGCTAAGGCATGCGTTGTCTTCGACAACATGTTGGGTCTTAACAGAGGACGGCTGCAGAGGTAAAGCTGCTGATTTTTGAGGTGCCATGGAGCATTGTTGGTTTACAACCAGGTTAAATGTATTCATTCGCATGGAAGAAACAGCATATATCGTTTTCAGTGTTTTTGCGAGGCCATTCATTTGAATTCAGCCCCTGTGGATCAGCAATTTTTACGGCCATGTTGGAGTACACAGCGTAGCACAGTTAGCTGCTTGACAGGAAATCTTGTTCACATCAAACTGTTTTGAACGTGTGAGACCAGGGTGCGAAGGTTGAGAGTCGGCGCAATGTTATGGACCAAATGGAGGCAATGTTTGAAGAGGATCTCACGTAAAAGATTATAAACATCTGTAAGACACATCAATGAGGGAAGATGAGGGATTTCAAAGAATACAAAAATACTTGGGAGGAAATAGCTCAGACTCCGAGTAAGGATGAGGAGCTGTGTCGAGTTACGTGGAATTGTGGGAAATGAAGGAATTTGTCACGAGAAATGAAATTTTTATGCTTGATTATTAAAGCTTAGCAGTTCATGGACCATTTAGCCTCCATGATGCCTTTTTTCAGTTTCTCAATGCTTGTGGTCTCGGCATAACAAAATGTGAAAGAGTACAAACAAAACTTTTGCCGGGATCATGAAAGGGTCAATCAGAACTAAAGGTGGCTTCAAGAGGCAGTTTGAAATGATAAAATAGTAAACGGCCTGTAATTATGCCACTTTAACATTGTCACCCACACACACATTTACACACTGATGGTGGTGAGAGACATCGTATCCACAGATGACCTCGAGGTAGACTGACAGAAGTGAGGCTGCTGAACAAACATCACCAGCAGCCAAAGCAGGTGAAATGTTTCACCCAGAGACACGACTGAGATTTGGACAGATTTGGGGTTTGAACCGACAACCCACCGGTTACAGGAAAAACCTCCTTGAGCCTCTGCTGCCAAATAATAAAACATCATTTGTGAAAATGTTTATTTTAAGTCATAATAGATCCTTGGGTCAAAGTCTGAGCCAGGCTGACAGTAGTGATAAATCAATCGTTCAACACTAGAAAACCAGAGGTTCACCTAATCAGAAAGTGTGTGTGTGTGTGTGTGTGTGTGTGTGAAGAAAGATTACTTCCAGCCTTGTGCAGCGCGCAGGCCGAGTACCAGCTGAGCCCCTGCAGCTGTCACTCATAGAAATGACTGGGATCTCTTGACCCCCACCCACACTGGCTTGTTGTATTTGCTAGAGTGCTGGCTTTGCCTTTTTGAAAGCTGTTCAGGGCTGGAGGGCTCCGCAGATTCACTATTTGACTTCATAGCTTAGCTGTCAGAAACAGAGAAACACTTGTATCATATTGGATCAAATCTGAAAGAAAAATAAATAAATAAAAGTTCAACATCTCACTGTAATTTATATAAATTGAGTGTTTATGTGTGCCTGGGGGTTGTGGCATTTCAATGTGGTTGGGAGTATTTATGCATTTCCAAGTGAGAAGAACGATAATCTTTTCAGTTCTGATGCAGAAACACAGACGGGGCTGCAGCATTGCAGATATTTACTTATCATGTGACAGCGCCGGCTCACGTTTCCACCAAACCGGATGACTGATGCATAGGTGAGTGCTAACAAAAACAACCGACTTTAATGTTCCCTCATGAGTATTGCCATGGTATGTTTGAGTTGTGCTCGGCTGGTGAACTTTCCCAATTCCATGGTGGAAACATTAAGCAGTGGCTAAACTCAGATTTCCAATTTGGAAAGTCTCCAGACCAACCCTGAGTTGAGATTCAATCATGTGGTCACACACATAAGACGGGGTGAAACCCGCAAGAATACACAGTCCATTTGGATATTTGATGTTTTTTGTCAAATTTAACTAATGGTGCATAATATTGATACAGTCTGCATGTTGTACGTTGAATTGAAATGATTTTATTTGAATGGGACAATGCGCATCAATGAATGGACATTATTACCGGATTTAAATAATCCGGATTTAATCAGATGTTTGTTTCCCATGAGACAAACATCACACCATACAGAAATGACAAATAAATCTAGCCAACAATGCTATTGCTAATAATAGTTAGCACCACAACAGTTAGCATATTCCTTGCAAAGTCCAACTAGAACTAGATATGCCCAGAGGAATCAAAATAAATCTTTTACCAATCAGATGCACCATAAATTAGCTGTAGGACATTTTGTAATGACTTCAACAGTCTTCAGAGTGGATGTTGTCACAGTGGGAAGATGACTCAAAGTTAGCCATTTTCAGTATCCGTTTGATGTTAAATGATGAGAGCAGAAGATTTAAGCAATTACAATTATTTTCTGCATGTCGAGGCATATGTGCTCATCATTCAGGCTGCCGTGGAGGGAGAGAGAGCAACACTTAGAGCAGATAGCAGAGGGCTAATAAATAAAAGACTGTTTGAAATGTGAACTCCATAACTGTCACCTCTACTACATTTCTAAATAATTAATGACCATCCACAGCAGGAAGGCTAGATAAATATTTTCAAAAAATATTCGTATGTCTCCTTGTATTGTGGTTTTTAAATATTAAGAAATATATATATATTCATTCAGAGACATGGATTCTGATTTGATTATCTAAAATGAGCCTGACTCAAATATGACCTTAGATGTAATTTTCCAACTTGGGGCAAATCAAATCCAGCTTCAGCTTCAAGATTTTGTCAGTTTTATCGTCTGAAGATATTTTTCAAACGCTATAAGGATGTTTGAATTACACATAACCATATTTGGTTTATGATGCACACACCAGTAGAACTTGGCAGACAAAGTCAGCATTTCATTGCCTCTCTTTTTTTTTCTAAATTTCCCAATAAAACTGCCGTTTGTCCAAATGTTAAAAACATTTTCTGCTTTCTAGGAGTGTATAAAAACTGTAATGCTTCATAGGAGTGCCTTACAGAAAAACAACAACAAAAAACGCGCAGGGCTTTTTAAAATATATATATATATATATATATATTAGGGATGTGCCGATCAGGTTTTTTCCTACCGATACCGATACCGATCACCCCTGAGGGCCGATCGCCGATTCCGATCCCCGATACCGATC
>CAEGAF010010114.1:0-69051 GCA_903067075.1 Micropoecilia bifurca
ATCGGGATCGGTAACAGAGCCTATGATCGGCCGATCCCGATAATCACCGATTTCACGAAAATCGGCCGATTATGATCGGTGACCGATCGATCGGCGCACCTCTAGTTGGTTTCTATCAAACGTTAACTGGATTCAATAGATTTATTTTGTGATGCTTCCTGGAACTTTGTTCAAGTTTTTTCCAAAGTAAATTCAGTTTTCTATTCTTAAAAATAATCTGTTCAACACGAAATTAGATTTTCAAAGATGCAAAATGTGTGTTTTCATTATTTCAGTTTGAATTTTGCAATGACACACTGAGCATAATTTATTGGCTGAAAATCTTTTTTTTGTTTTGTTTTGTTTAGACTGCTGATGCGATACGATTTCTCTTTTTACAAAGTTAAATTTGCGGTTCTGTTGGACTAGTGTTCATTATTTAGTTAAAGAAAAGGGTGATGTCACACTATGTGTGTGAGAGAACAGTCCCTGTTAAATAAGGTTTTACTATTTTAAGTTGCAAGACAAAAACATTGTGAAATTCACCTTTTAAACTCTTTATTTTCCTGTATTGGGGATTAGCACTGTTTGCTTGAATAGCTTTACTCAAACAGCAGTCGTTGTGTGCGTGCGCGCGTGTTTGTGTGTGTGTTCCTGAGAGAGTGTAGATCTCCCAACTTTTAAATCTACAAAGGACCGGCAGTACTTTCTGATCCGCTGTGTTCCACCACAGGTAGAGGTTGAAGGCTGTAAAGGATAAAACATAATTTATGAGTTTTTAAGCTACAGGCCATGTGCTCATCTTAATTTTTTGTGACTCCTCACATCTCTGTTATGAGTGGAGTCACTTTTTGCTTCCAGAAAGATTTGTCGGATGTAGTATTTCAGTCTAGTTTGTAGGTTTCCACCCTGACCTCAACCACAAAGGCCGGCTCTACTGCAGTAATCCAACATGCACAGGAAGTGCATGTTTTCTCAAAACACATAAGCACCCTAAATTCTAACATGCCAACCAAATCAGGACTTGTTCTGAAATCGCTCACAGGAACAAAACACTGATCCATATCTTTTCACTTTGAACCGTTCATTCAGGCGCTGGTCGTGTGTTGCCGTTTTTATCTTGGCAGGAGTAAAACAGGAAATACAGGTGGAAGTTTCCGTCGCGTTACGCCGTTTCCTGTGAAGCCCACTTATTCACAGCAGGCACTTTCACATTCACACCGTCTGGTTTGACGTCGTTCAGTGGCGACTCAGTTAAAGTGAAGAAGAAAAGATAAAATGCTCTATTTTCTTTTCTCTTACAAGATTCAGGTCAGATTGTGAGCTGCTGAACTCGACTGCTGCATCAACACATCTTTACCTTGTCAGCACTGCATAATTATCACACTGAAATTCACACACACAGTGTTTTGGGGGCGGGGATGGGTCTTTATGGGGCGTCGGTGTGATGGGCTTTAAATCTTAAAGACACATTTTTAGTGGCATTTGACTCAAGGGGAGTTGACTTATTGTTTCTGCTTTTATTTCATTTTCAGTGGCTTGCAAACATATTCATACCACTTAAACTTTTCCATATTTTGTCACGTTACAGCCACAAACATAAATGTAGTTTAATGTGAAACACCAACACAAAAGTGGTATACACTTGGGAAGTAAAAAAAAAAGAAATACACAATGCAAAATAGTTTGTTTTTACAAATAAAAACCTGGAAAGTGTGTAGGCTTGTACTGTGACAAAATATGGAGAAGTTCAGAGTTTGAATACTTTAACAAGTCACTGTAATTATTTATTAAACTTCCATCCCCAGATGGTCAGGGAATTAAAAAGTATTATGTAAATTTTTTAAAATCTCAATATGTATAAAACATATGCAGCACATTTGCATCTTGCACGAACACAGATGTGAAATCCACAAAATATGGTTTATTTTCACCCATTTGATCAAGAAAAAATTCATTTTAACATATGCAACCCGTTTGCTAAGATGACAATTATGACATCAACTTATAATTAAGTTTTATAGAATTATATATTCTGACTGATTTGAAAAGTGTCTGATATTTGAGTTGGCGTCTGAAAAGGTTCTATAAAAATGTTATTTATTATACGTTTGTTTCACTTTAGAAACAGAAGCACCTTGCAGAATTGCAGAGGTGAAAACATAGTACATGTGTGATTACTAGCTGTTCCGAGGTAAAAGGTAAAAAATTAAGTTCAGTCTGAGGTCAGAAGAGTCTGTTCCTAATACGCTGCAGCTCTGACTCCACACAGTACCGCAATTCACTTTGAAATGAGCCGTTCTGTGTGAAACGATTAAATCCTCTTCCTGACTGCATTTCATCCAGACTCCGCAGCAAAAACCTTCAAAACTAAAATGTGTCTGTTTCGATTCCTCTTCTTGAATTTATATTGCAGATTCAGCTGGAAGGCGGACGGCAGCAGTTCAGGCCGGTCGTCATGGCTCTGACGGAAAAAGACATCCTGCTGTTTGAATCTGTGCCGTGGAGCAGAGAGTCCTGGTCCATGCCTCTGCTCACGCACCCGCTGCTCGCCACCAGGTAAAGACAGGTGCTGCAGCTGCACTTGTTGTTCCTTTAAGGGTTTTTAATGCCCTGAATTCAGATGGAATGAGTTAAACCTTCAGCTGCTGAGGTGCATTGCAATATGTTTTCTCCCAAAACCAAGACAAATGTGAATATGATGGATTCGCTGGGCTAAAGTCCACCAGACAATAAGTAAATTTTCCTAATTTAATCACCAGGATCATTCTTTGTAAAACAAAGATATTAAAGCAAACATTTAAAAACACAGAAAGAGCGTTTCTCTTTTTTTCTGCCGTTTTTTTTTTTTTTTTTCAACTTTCAGCAATCTTTCTGTTGCAGCTTTTCTGTCTTTATTACTTCCCTCTAATTTCCAGTAATGAGTGGTGAGTATCTGAGTTTCCAGATGCTCACATGAAGCTGCAGAGTTCTGCTTTTCTAAGTTAAGTCGATCTATTAATGGTGTTTCGCTGATTGGTTTTCCTTCTGTAAAACGTTTCTGTAAAACGTTTTTAATGCTTCTTGTTTCCCTGAATTTCAAGTGAATCGCCACCACAGTTACAGCTGTGATTCACTGATTGACGAAGGTCAAATTTATTTATACCGCACATTTATAAACATCTGTAGTGTTGACCAGAGTGCTGTACATAAAGTACAAAAATGTCAGCAGTTTTTCTTTTTTTTTTTCACATATTTCAGACAGTTTTTTGTCACAAAGAAAAGGCGTGGTGTCTAAAATTGTTGCTAAGCAGTACTTTCCCTCTAAATAAATGTATTAGTTGTGTAAACAACAGTTCTTGTCTGGTTTCCTCAACTGACCGTCTGTAGGGGTTGCACATTTTTTCAGTTCTTAATGTGAGAAACCAATCAAAACCAGAGACTTGGCTCTAAATCAGGTGCAAATGGACAAATAATAAGACAAATAATAAAAAAAAACACATTAGTTTCAAAGTATCGGCCTTAGATCTTGCAAGAAGAGAGTCTTGATTATGGTTGGATGATCCGTTTAACTTAGAAGAAACCCCTGAGCCGTGAATAGTTCAGGGTCATTTTAAAACATAAACAAATGTCAACATGTCATTCGTCTTGTGAAGACATGTCTTTCCTTCTCTCTCTCTCTCTCTCTCTCTTCTTACCTGTTCTACGTTTCCGTCTTCAGGCTGGTTCACTCCGGCAGCGCCAGGGGTTCTCCGTCCCACAGCTCGGACCTGGTGTTCGCCACTCGGACCGGCACCGGGCGCGGCATCGAGTCGCACGTCTTCAGAGTGGAGACCCACTGGGACCTGTCCACGTGGACGCGCGCTCTCGTTCAGGGGGTGCACGCGGCGGCTGAGATCATCAAAGAGGTCTCCATCGGTGAGGCTTTCCTGACTTCCTGTAAAGTGGGAAAATATCTGGAGTAGAGCTGCACAATATATTGTAGTGCTGCTGCTTTGACTGCAAAGAATGTCAGCTAATTATTTAAGTAACTTAAATGTGCATCTGGCTTCTGCTGAAGGTTTCTTCTTGTTAAAGGGGAGTTTTCCTCTCTTCCATTGCCACACAAAATAGAAAACCTTTCAACTAATTTTAAATATAAACGTAACTTGTCTTCCTTTGCTTACTAAGTAGGATGGATTTGGATGTATGTGACTGAGTAGGAATCTGTCTGATTGGTTGGAATGACTTGAGACAATATTGCTTCTGAACTGGTGTTACGGCTGTATTGTTTCAGTCAGACCAATTACACAAAGACTGAGAAAATATGGACATTTTCAAGGCAAAGATCAGAGGAGAAATTGGCAGATTTCCATTTCTAGTTTTGATTTCATTGATCCATCTTGAAATTTGCACGTGGGTATTACCTCGTAACAGAAACTCCCACCTATCAAACCTCAGCAACGCCTGACAAGATTTCGCTTTTCAGATTTAGAGACTCGTTTATCTCGCCGTGCTCGTGTTGCACGGTGTCTGGTTGAGGTTATGTGAGACAGCTGACCTGTTTGGCGTAGTGTGATGATCTTTAACCACAGGATGTGGGTTCTTCTTTCTGTATGATGTCTTGTCATTCTCGTCTGTGGTTAACTGAAATAATGCGGGGGGGTTTTAGGATAACAAACATGTTTAGATTTTTTTTTTTTTTAAGTCACGAATTATTGATTGGTCACATAAAATAGTCTGAACAGGAAGCGTCTGACAGCAGCTGTCCCACAACGGTTTGTCGCAGCTCAGGAGAAAGAGCAGCTCTGTGTCGGAAAAAGCACAAGCGGGAGCCAGGAGAAGGGAATGTTTTTGCTCCAAGCAGAACAATAGCTGCCTGTCGGAACCGTAATGGAGAGACGCTGACTTTTTTTTTTTTTTTTTTTTTTTTTAATGCTCCTTCCTTGTCCAGTTGCTACACAAACACATGGCTGTGCAGAAACATTCTTACTGAAATGCTTTTGGATCAAATGACTTGTGTCTGCACAGGGTTGTCTAGGTTTTACATAAAAAATCAACTCTTTTGGGGAGGAGGGTTTAGTTAAATTTTCAATATTCGAATACATCTGACATTACTTTAGACTAAACATTTCCTGTTATATGTCGGGATCGCCAGATTTATTAACAATCTGAACATTTCTTTCAAATATTCTCCAGATTACATTCCCCCCGTATTTGGTATAATAGCTTTTGAGAGTGATTAACTGTGATCAAAGGTTTTGGTAGTACTCCCACAGCACTTAGCTGGCATGTTTGCTCTTTCCTCCTGAGTCGGGTTTGCGGACACCTTTTCTCTCACACATACCTTTTCAGCTCAGCTCACAAATATTCTATGGGACTGAAGTTAAAGGTTTGTGATTCACCATGTCAAAGTTTTTGTAGCTAAATTTGGAGGTATGCTTATGATTTTTATAAATTGTGTGTATATTCAACTGATCTTTGGATCAATTGGTTTCTTTTAATTTTCTGGAATTTGTAATTGGTGCTGATCAAAGTGAATTGAGACATTTTCTTGTGTTTGACCTGCCCGTTTCCTGACAGGTTGCACGTTGAACAGGCAGGACGTCCGGCTCACGCTGCACTACGAAAAGGGCTTTACTATTACAAGGGAGCCAGCTGACCAGACAGGGGGCGCTGTTCTCTTCAGGTACCCCTACGAGAAGCTCAAAATGTCCGCCGACGATGGAATACGCAATCTTTACCTAGACTTTGGTGGTCCAGAGGGAGAAATGGTGAGCTTTTTTTTTTACAGCTTTACTCTACTTCTGGAGGACAGCTGAGTGTTTAGAAAATTTTGTATATTTTTATCTTAATTTTGTTGTTTTTTTTATATGCCTGAAAAATCAGTGGCTTAATGTAAAATTAGGGATGCACCAATATAAACCTTTTTATCTACATCAATATTCAATATTGATGCGGTTGGTGTTCCAACCAAGTCACTTTTCCTAAGCAAGTCGAAAAGCCTCTGATATTCTGACAACACACTCCTGGAAATATAAATATAATCATTGTTTGTTTTTCTTACAAAGCCTTAAAAACATTTAAACAAAGACCAAATGTGTAACATAATTCAACAAAAAATTAGCAACGACCTAAATTTGGCTGAAAATCCTTTTTTATATATATAGACGGGTAACATTATCGGATCTATTCTAACCCAATAAGAAACACAGATACTGTCAGAAACGTTAATTTATGCTTTGCAGATGCACAGATCAGCGCTGGGCTCTTCTGAACTCTCCTGTCATGTTTCCACTGCTTCGTTTACAAAAACGCATCAGATTTGAATAACATTTCACGTCCCTCACTCTCTGCTTTTGCACGTCTCTGTAGAAAATGACTTTGCTTAGACAGAAGCGGTGACTGATTTATAACTGCTTTGGTGTCTTTGGTCTAAAGCAAACATTCAAAGACCGAGTTTTCTGCCGTGTGTTTAAAATTTCTCTCACCCTCTCTGAACTTACACTTTGTCTTTACCGTGTTTTCTCCTATTGCTTTAGTTTTCTTCAGCCGTTACAAATGAAACATCCCAGGCTCGTCCCTTCCATGGTTGCTTGGTAATCTTGTATGCAAACCGCAATTATAAAAATAAAACAAAGCTGTAGTAATAATCTCTGTGCGGTTCCTGTGAGTCGGTGACAAAGTGCTGAGAAAACGATGAAATGTTTGAATATCATCATGATCTCACAAAAATCCAGTCGTTCTACAGAATAAACAACTTTAAGCTCAACAAAACATTTGACCCACAGACTAAACATTTCAGATTTGTTAGTCGACAGGGACTGTGATTCATTTCTCAGAGAACATCGAACATTTTCGGGAAGTTTGTTTCCTCTCTTGTTTTTTGTGATGAGAAACTGACTGAACTTTGCGTAAAAATAACCAACCATGTGTCCTACATTACTTTAAATGATTTTATTTATTCTAATATGTTGTACAAATAAGTTACATTTTTTGTGAAGGCAAGAAAAAGAATAATGGTTTTCTCAGTTTTAAGATTTTAAAATTATTACTGGTTTAAAAAATAAAACGAAAAATTAACTACATAGTTTTTCTGTTATTTTTCTATAACTTGTCATTTGAATAATAAAGCAAATCTGATTATAATCTAATTTATGTGGTTATACATGTATCTAGTCTCAATCGACTTTCTATACATTAACAATTGTTCCGTTTTGATGTAATACACCAATAAAAGGTAGAACTGGAAATCTTTGTTTTAAAATTTAACAAAAAATGTTGACCTGTAAAATATGATTTTCTTGCTCGCTTGTTACTTCCTTTCAGAGCAGATAACCTATTAATAAAGGCACGTCGTACCTTAACATCCTTGTCTTAATTTGTCCCATCTGTTTCGTGCCATTGTCCTTTTGTTGTATTTTTTTTAAGCGTCTTACTCACTGCCTTCCTTCCTCCTTCCTCCCTGCAGGTGTTCGACCTTCACTCGGGTCCAAAGCCGGTGGTCTTCGTCCTCCACTCCTTCCTGTCAGCCAAGCTCACCCGCATGGGCCTTCTGACGTGAACTAGCCGACTCGCTTCAGCACAGACGGAAGGATTTACATTTTACAGCCGATATTTTTTTTTTTTTATCCCCCTCCACCCCACTTTCTCGACTCACGGTTGAGGTTAGGCCTGCCGGCGGCTCTGCAGGGAAAGTTTAAAGCATGAGTCGTTTTGTTGATTGTCTCAGAAATGTGCCTTCCGGCTCACCCCATCCCCCTCCTCCCCTCAGCCTCTCGTAATTGATGTAAAAAGGAGCGTTTCGCTTCGGGTCGGGAGGATTAAGGAAGCTACTTCCACATGCAACAAAGTAGGAGTTGATAAAATCTCTCCACATTCCACAGAGCAAAGTTTAAACCTGGCCGTAGTGGGCTGACGTAAGAGACCACAGCACTCTACGGGTTTTACTGAAACCTCAGTCAGGAGGGCTTTTGTAGATGCAAAACACAGAGTTGAGCACAAACTGGTCGATTTCTTTGTTTTTTCCCTGTTTTTACCTATCATTCCATTACAGCCTTCCCATGCAGCTGGGCTCTTTTTAACTCGTGTTTCTTTGTGTCGGCCCGTGCTAGGAAGGTGTTTTAGAGACACAATGCAGTCGAACAGTGTGACTCCATACTACAAGCTGGAGACGGTGTGTCCGCACGTTATCCCCAACTACTGTTTGGAATCAGGATCGCCAGCTGTGCCTTTTTAACTTGTAGTCAAAGACACTCTTTGTAAGGTTTCCTTTTATACTCCACGATATAAGAGCTTTGATCATGCACAAGCAATAGTATTATTCTGATAGTGTAAACCATGTTACTGTGTTTTATAAGTGTGTATCTTTCCCATGAAAGAATGACTCTCTGATCAACTATCAGACGATAAGTTACTTTCTCTTTCAGTCTCAGCTCTCCTTTTACCCCATTCTGTTTATTTACCCAAGTTGCTTAAAATGTCCTCTTCTTTTATTTTCCCTCCTTCTCTACTACAACCTCTGCAGCGAGTTGCGGCATAAAGACTTGTCCAAAGGGCATGCCATCACATGACAGAGATATGAATGTATTTCAAGAGCCGCTTCATTCTTCCCTTAAATCTATTTTAAACTTTTCTTTGCTTTTCCCTCAACAGAGATCACCCAAACAAGCTGTCTTATTTTGTCAGTGGCAAAAGATTTTTACAAGCTTGTCGCATGACACATGTTGGCCACGTTTCACACCAAGTGCAAAATTCAGATTTTTTTTTCCATCAACACAAAAAATATCTACCATTAAAAATAGTCGTTTGTGAAAATGTCAATTGTTCAACCTTACATTGGAAATCAGTAAAACTACAACCTTGTTGCTGATTATTAATAAATTCAAATCAGGCTTGTCCCTAAATAACCTCAGTTTTAAAAGTGTGTTTTCAAATACAACAAAAAAGTCATATAATTAACAAAAGTACATTTTACTGTCTTTGTGTAATTGTAAAAAGGACATGTTTCTCGATGAACTGCTTAAAAAGATAAATGATTTTTATTGCTCTTATGAAAACAAGAGAAAAACAGATACTGATCTTAACTGTAAATTTACTTAAAATACAGTGCTAGTCTGGTATGTTACTTTGAAATATAACATACTGCTTTACTTATGTTATATAGACCATATAAAGTTGCCTAACCTGACAAGTAGGAGTTTTTTCCAAGAGTTTATCATTCATGCTAAGCTAGGCTAGTTCAACTAGAAGTTCAGCTTTTAAGCAGGACCTTTTATTTGATAAAAACCATAAGAGTTTTAAAAGACTTTTACTCCATTATGTAATTTAAATTTGAATCATTTCCACACAAAAAAAATTGCTAATTGTAAAGATCTCATTTAAAAAGATAATGTAGCATCAGTCAAGCTGTTACTCAACTGAATGCTAGCTGAACCTAGCTTTGAGCAGATTTTAAACTTAAACTAGTCCCAGTTCAAGGTGAGTTTAATTTGGGTATCAGTCTTCTACTTAAAATGCTGATTAAAATTAAGACAATATGACATATAAGACGATATTAAAACAATCTAGACTTCAGCAGCATGCT
This sequence comes from Micropoecilia bifurca, assembly GCA_903067075.1. Classification (NCBI taxonomy): domain Eukaryota; kingdom Metazoa; phylum Chordata; class Actinopteri; order Cyprinodontiformes; family Poeciliidae; genus Micropoecilia; species Micropoecilia bifurca. The sequence goes on from CAEGAF010010114.1 coordinate 9,524, forward strand.
CTGAATAAAGCTCTGTCACCATTTTTTTTATACTTGCAATATTATAACAACAACTGTTGATGTCCAAAGGCTTTGTGGTCCTTTTAGTCTGTAAATTAGGATAAATAAGGACATGCTAAAGACGGTGAGATGTGATTGAAAAGGTTTGGAAACTAGCTTAATCAATGGTGGCAAGGTGTACAAATTTAGTATGATGATCATTTACAGACAGGCATCGCCTGGGACAGGTTCATGTTTCTGAAGTTCCCCCTCAGTGAAGCCTCGGTTCTTTTAGACCTCGAACAATGTCCCTTTGTGTCCACCAACTGTGCACCGCAGGAAAACAAGACCAACCTCTCTGTTCTCAGAACAAGGTCTGTCCGGCCTGACTGACCTCCGTACTGTAGAAAGTGAAAACGCATTTCTGTCCGGTTCCTTTTTTGACTATTTTTTAGCACAAAAGAAGTTAATGTTAACGGTGCTTAAGCAGAAGTAGACTCAAATTCCCTTATTCCACTCGGCATAAATGAATTTTTGCTACATTGTTGAGCGTACAGTTAAGGTTGTTCTTGAAGCTGTTGATCCATCTCCTTATGTAGCTATGACCTTATAATTATGTTAATTTACTCAATAAGCTTCAGGTTTTCTTGTTTTAAATTGATGCACTCACCTGGCAAACCCCTTTAAACCTTTGAATGTACACTTTAACCTCCTTCCTCTCTTTTTTTCTTATAAAATCACGGTGTTCCTGTCTATGCAAATTAACGCTTCAAAGAAAGGGTTTTATCAAACCAAAGGTATTATCTGTGGCAGCTTGCGTCCTACACAATCATAAGACTGAAAAATGACAGTGCTGCTGCAACAACTTGTCATATGCAAAGTGTTTTAGATACCCTTCCAAAATACAGTATACAATGTACAATACCAATGTAGTTACTTTATGTGTAAATATCAATAAAACTGTAAATTGAATGTTTTTGTCTAGTTTTCTTGTGGTTTTTGATTTCACTTTTGTGTTCGTTTGTGTTCAACTTTAGTTGCTTAACTAGAAACCCGTTCCACCTTGTGGGAGGTTGCTCATATGTACACGGTACAGTTTTTCTAAAGTTTTCAGATCCCTTGAAGATTTTCGCGTTTGAAAAGTACGTTATTCCACATAGTGGACCATCAAACTTCTCATGAACTTCTTTCTTATTTATGCTCTCCTTGCTCTGCCACCCAGACATTTCCCATCGGAAACTCGTGAGATGTGACCTTCCCTCCATCTAGGTCTTGTGCAGGTCAAAGGGCAGGGAAAGCTTAGCTAACATTAATGGGGACCCCACACATCCTGGACACAAACTGTTTAGAAACAGACCAGAAAGGGGGCTGTGTCTTACCCACCCATGAACCCAGATTGATGCCATACAAATTTTCACCAATGAAACCTGGTCTTACCCTTTGTGAAAATAGTGAATATATATTTTTATTTCAGATGTCTGAGAGCATAACAGAGGTGAGGTTGAATACCTTTCTTGTGTGCACAAGGCTGGCAAAGATGATTATGGGTTTTTTAGCGCAGCACAGGAGGTTCCTGCACAAAGACTGGATAAAACCTGGAGCGTAAATGATAAGTAAAGCGATAATTCTACACTCGCATAACAGTACATGTTGGTAATTTCAGATTGAATGGTTTGTCCAAGGGATTTTACAAGATGTGGTGGAAGGAAGCTGATCATGCGGCTGCCAGCTGCCACATAGCTGTGCTGAAAAGCTGTTAACGCTAAAGGCCTTAAAAGATACAAAAACCCTGAAGAACATGCTTTACTCTAAATTTTGTGTTGGTGGACGATGAAAATGGATCACATTTGCACACTGCTAGATTTTTTCTCATATTTTGTTTTTAAAATGATGATACGTTTGTATTTCTGTGGAGATCTTCGCTTTATGCTTTCCATGTAGCACAGACCGCTGCAGAAGATTTTTTTCTGCCTACAACCAATTTTGTCTTCAACAATTCTTTGAAGAATTTAAATTAATTTATACAGTAATTTGTTAAATATATGTATGCTTCATACTCTTGTGTATGATTTATGTATGCTGTATTTTGAAATACTCAAATATATATATATAAATATATATATATATATATAAGAATTTAAATTAATGAGTTACGACATTTAATTTCCCTTTGGGATAAAGTGTTTTTGATCAGTTGAAATTGAGTGCAATACCCAAGATTCGACGATAGGTGGCAGTAGCTTAACTGACCTTGGCAGCTATCAAGTTGGCTTTAATTAACCGGATGTAATGACTCGTTGCCTTCAAATTACCCACATATTACCAACATCTTTATCGTTGGTATTAGTGTGTAGATTAGCGCTAGTATATATTTTTTTTCAACAAAATGTACCTAATTGTCCAAAGGTGTTTTTCTTTTAAGAACTACCTCCATTTGGACGCTTTCCTGTAGCGCTTTGAAAACTTGAACCGGAAGCTTTTCTCGTGTCAACCAGCTTGTCTGAAGCTGCAGTGTTGTTGTTGCTAGCGCTTTAGCCGCTGCTCTGTTCTTGTCATGTCACTAATGGCCAGTTTACCGTAAACATACTGTCACAAACAAACATTTTTTAAGCGTTCACCTTTGTGGAGGGATAAGAAGATAAAGCTGTGGGCGGGGAGCCGAAAAGTGAGATGAAATGACAACGTCAACACTACAGGTACGTCTCAATGTTAGCTAGTAGCGCTAGCAGAGCTAACCTTTGAGTTTAAACCAGCCTGGTTCTGAGCAATTAAAACACTGAATGTTTTTCTTTAAGTCATTTTATTGGTTTATATCTTATTACTAAAACTATTTAGGATCGCCGGATGAATTCTAGATTTTAGTAGTCGATTTTACTTGATTCAAAACCAAAACAAAAGACTTAAATACTGCACAGCATAGACATAAATGCATGATTATGTCTATGCTGCTCACCTTCCATAATCATTTGGAGTATATATTTATTGCTGTAGGTGCTACTCAAAACAATTTATCATATAAAATAAATGAAATGGATCGTTTCTGTCATTTAAGGTTCAGAGGTCACAAACTTTGTTCAACAGTTTTGCTTTTTTTGTCTTTTTTTCCTTCAACTCTCAGACCACAAATCACGCATTTTGACATTTTTGATCCATCTGTCAATAACCTGGAACCACAATAAAGTTATATAAATAAATTTCTTGTAGCAGAACAATATGAGTTCAGATTACATTTCACTTTAATGGTAAATAAATGTGAGGTTTATCTCGCACAGCAAGAACTTCAGGGTTTGTTTTGGTAAAATTATGTCCAACGTCTCTTGGAAGTGAAACCTATGAAAGCGTATTTGATTTACATCTTTGTTTTGCTGCTCTCTTTTTGTGTCAAACATGTTTGTGACAGTTTGCAATACTCTTAATGTACAACTCTGAAGTCAAGTTACAGCCACACGTGTTCAGTTGTTTGAAAACAAAAATCTGCAGCTCAATATATTTAGTGTTTTAGGAATGATTTTTCGAAGATAAAATCTAACAGCAGAATGAAGAAGAAAAGTCTAAGTGACTTTGAATGTTAGATTATTGGTGTTAGTATTCAGAAACTGCTGATCCACTGGGAACCTTTTAAGCAGAATAATTTCCCTGGTTTACAGAGAAAATGTCCCGTGAACGACAGTTGTGTCGATGATAAAGTCTTGCTGATGTCCGAGGATACTGGGCAGACTGTAGCTCAAAACAACACTTTGTACATCAAAGTCTATGCAGGGTATCCAATGCTACAGAAGTTTGCTAAAACTGAACAGTCACTGCTTGCCTGAACAGTTACGACGAGCCTTGAATTCAGCTACAACATTCAAAATGGCGCAGAACAGAATTTGATGTAAATGAAAGAAAACAAGTGTTTGGACAGAATCTCTGCTGTGTTTGTATTTATCTGCCTTTCGGTCCTTTTGCCCCACCGTTACAGTTTTACCCTCAGATCTCCTCCTTCAGGTCTTTTTGGACTTTTTGATGCTGTAAGAGGACAGCGTCCAAATCTAGTTGTCATGACACAAGTGCTCTGTTTGTAATAAATTTATTCCCTTTGCGCAGCTTTTTAAACATGTGCGACATCAGGGAATGTAACACCTAGCAGTGAAGCTGGAAATATGTAAGACATGCAGGACTCCTGTCTTGACTGACTCAAATGGACATCTCAAGTAATATACTCGTGGTCTAATGGGATTGTGCTTTGATCTGGAAGATAGTTTCTCATAATTTCTGAAAAGTTAACAAGGTCATTAAAAGGATTAGAGCCAAAGTGGAAATAGGGGATAATATAAAATCTTTTAAAACTTTAAATTGGAGAAGCAGGCTGAGATTCTAGCGCCCGGGCGCGGTCTGGCAGTAACAGTTTGAACTCTCAGTCTATCCAGCGTTCATCCTCTGAAATTGTATTTCCGAATCTGCTGCAGAAAGCGATCGATCTCGTCACCAAAGCCACAGAGGAGGACAAAGCGAAGAATTATGAGGAGGCTTTGAGATTGTACCAGCATGCCGTGGAATACTTCTTGCATGCCATCAAGTGTGAGTATTGCGTCCCGACAATTCGCCTGCCTCTGCGGGTGCCATGTTCTTCACGCTGATGGTCACTGTGTCCAGATGAGGCCCACAGCGACAAGGCCAAGGAGAGCATACGAGCCAAGTGTATGCAGTACCTGGACAGAGCGGAGAAACTCAAAGACTATCTGAAGAACAAAGACAAGCAGGGCAAGAAGCCCGTCAAGGAGGCACAGAGCAATGACAAGTATGTTGTATCTCTCTTATTAAAGCTCCCAGAGTTCTTGGTGCCTCGCTGAAGTATTCACACCCCTTGAGCTTTTTCAGATTTTATTAAATTCCTGCAACTAAACTTCAGTTTAATTTGTTTGGATTTTATGTGATAGGCCAACACAGAATAGCCGAAACCTGGGAATTTTTTTAAATTTACAGATGTGATGTAAATTTTTCATTTTTTTATTGCTCCCCCCTCTGCTTACAAGGAAACACCTTTAGAAAAATAAAATGTTTCCAGCAGATGTGAGGTAATTTGTAAGCAGAGTACATCTGTGTGTAATCCACTGTCATTATGAATGCAGCTGTTCTGTTACTGGCCTCAGAGGTTTGTTAGAGAACATTGGTAGACAAATGACAGCATGAAGGCAGAGAAACTCAGCAGACAGGTCAGGGATGAAGATTTGGAGAAGTTGAAAGCTTTGACTTTCTCACAGAGCTCTGAAAAACTGCCATCCCCATGTTAAAACATGCTGGTGGCAGCATTATGCTGTGGGGGAGGCTTTTCTTCTGTGAAACTTGTTAGTGAGAAAATAGTTGGAGCTTATTACCGGTCGATCCTGGAAGAAAATCTGTTTGAAACTGTGTTGGACTTTTGGTTTCTTGCAGAACAAAAGTCTGTGAGAAACCAGCTTCAACATAAAGCTGGTGTTGCAGTGGGATGCTTATTCCTGTGCTAGAATGGCCTAGTCAAAGCCCACACCGAAATTCAGTTGAGAATCTGTGGCAAGACTTGAAAATCGATATTCACAAACGTTCTCCATCCAACATGACGAAGCTTAAATGGGGGGAAATCTGGGTATGGAAAGCCGTTTGAAACAAACCTGAAACACGGGATTCTGCAAAATACTGACCCAGGGAGGCTGAATACAAAACACTCAACACATTTTAGATTTTTATCCGTTTGTACCGATTTCTTGTATTTAATGCACAGCTTTATGTTTGTCTGTCACATGAAAATCACAATGCAATCAGTTAAAGTTTGCGGCTGTTATGTGGAAAGCTTTGAGGCGACGCAACTAACGTGGCTTTGAGGTCATTTTACTTTTCTGTTTGTTTTCAAGGAGCGACAGCGACAGTGAAGGAGAAAACCCAGAGAAGAAGAAACTGCAGGAGCAACTTATGGGTGAGTCGACCGGCAGAGATTTTTTATCTCTGTCATAGAAAAAACTAACTGCATTTACTGACTGTATTTATAAAGCAGCAACATCACCACAATGGCATCTTGTGGCTCATCTTCCAAATCATGACTGATGTTTAATATTGGAGTTGCTGACTGAGCTACCAGAGACTCTCATGCAGCTTTACTGATGCTAGTTTGTGACAAGTTCTACTTTTGTTACCCCATTTATCAGGATAAAAAATACTAAGATGTAGAAAATTCTCTACTGTTACTTTCTTCATGCTGATGGGCTTTTGTTATTTGTTTTGTAGCGTCACGAACAAGCTGTGCATCGGTTTTCTCACCTGTCTGAGGTCTGTTTGTGTTTTCCAGGTGCCATCGTGATGGAGAAGCCCAACGTAAGGTGGAACGACGTTGCTGGACTGGAGGGAGCAAAAGAAGCTTTGAAGGAAGCCGTTATCCTGCCCATCAAGTTCCCTCACCTCTTCACAGGTTTGATCTTCCCAACATTCGACTGTTTCTGTAGCAACCGATGTAACATTTCAGTGGGTTAAAAAATCCCGCAAGCCTTGTTTGAAAGTTTTATTTCACTGCAGCGTCTCATCTCTCTCAGGCAAGCGGACTCCGTGGAGAGGCATCCTTCTGTTCGGTCCTCCAGGCACGGGGAAGTCCTACTTGGCCAAGGCCGTGGCCACCGAGGCCAACAACTCCACCTTCTTCTCCGTGTCGTCCTCTGACCTCATGTCCAAGTGGCTGGGAGAGAGCGAGAAGTACGCTTTGCATGGACGCAGCGTTGCGGACACGGACGGATCCGCAGCAGCTGCAGATTAAATGTTTCTGTCCGTCTCCGTCAGGCTGGTGAAGAACCTGTTCGATCTGGCGCGTCAGCACAAACCTTCCATCATCTTCATCGACGAAGTGGACTCGCTGTGCGGCTCCAGGAACGAGAACGAGAGCGAGGCGGCGCGACGCATCAAGACAGAGTTTCTGGTCCAGATGCAAGGTCAGGAGCCACGCCACAAAAGATAACCCCTTGACATTTGTTCAGTGTTTAGTTTAACCACGAATCCTAGCTATTACAGTAATAACATGTTGTCACCCAGCAACAGAGCCTGTGTAGACGATAACCACAACTGTTTGCTTATTTTAGGTGTTGGCAATAATAACGATGGTATTTTGGTGCTTGGAGCCACCAACATCCCCTGGGTTCTGGACGCTGCCATTCGCAGAAGGTCAGAACATCATTACTTCATAGCTGTTAGTTTGGCTTCTTGTACAGATTTGTCACACTTGTAACCATTAGGTTTACCAAGAAAATATTTTTTTAACCAGGATCACACAACCAGACGGTTTCATATTTGAACCCACGAGTAAACGAGATGTAACTATGTAATTATAGCTACGTTAAGAAAGCATAACTTCTATTAACTGAACTGGTACGTCTTTAAAAACATGCAGGGATGTAAATGCATCTAAGATAACAAAAGTTATACCTCTACAGGGAACAGGCCTGTTTAACATGCCTGGGTTCTGTAATTATAATAGATCATTTTAAAGCTTTTTTGATATGTAAAGTGATGTATTTATTGTATAATTCAACTGACAGACAAAACCTGCTAAAGGAAAATATCCTAAATAAAAAACTGAGCTCACCCTCAAGCCTACACATTAACTGCAATACCAGGATGTAGTGGTGAAGGTTGAGTTTTAAATGTTTAAAAACAGTATCTCCAAATATAAAGTGCAGTGGGCAACTAGAAAAAAAAGCATTTCCTGCGAAAGTGCAGCTGGAAGCTGAATATTTTTAGTGATAATTGCAGAAGCATCTGACGTCAATGGTAGACGACGTGCAGAAAAGTAATAAATGGGCGAAAGCAGTAGAATAAAGCAAAATCTTGTAAAATGCAAATGGAAAAACTGCAGAAGAATGAAAAATTCCACCCAAGGAAGATTATAAATTCATGCTGTTTACAAAGCTAAACTGTAAATGTCACATAAGCTAAAACTAGCTAAAATAATAATGATATCATCCACTCTATAGTGTGAAAAAAACCAGAAATGTAATGAGGAGAAACATTGAAAAATCAAAACAGTCTGCAATCTTCTTTCAAAGAAAAACTTTCTGCTTATCTTAAGTTGAAGAATATAAACAGGAAGAAAAACAGTTTTTATGTCATCGGACTGCAGAGCAGTTTATAGTTAGCTAAAGTATATATAGATCATGCTAATGGTTGTGGGTCACCATTATTTTTTATAACATTATAGTGTGATAACAGCAACGTGTGAGGTGTTAGCTACAAAGTTAATATTAGATGAAATTCTGGAATTAGGATTGGAATTTGGGTGGGATTGGGAACCGTCAGAGCTAGTGGACCAGAGTGTTTTTTTTATCTTTTCTTAAACTTTCAAGAGAAATTTAATCAAATCTGCTAAAGATATGAAACATGAAATAACCAGAAGTAGTTGAAGGATATGACTATTAAAAGTCTTTGGTTGACCGTTGTGTGTAGTTTGATTTCTAAGCGGTCAGCAGCCAGAGTTTTTCCTCCCAGCTCTGCTGAATGTCCAGTTAAAGTTGTTCTCTGTGGGATCAGATTCGAGAAGAGGATCTACATCCCTCTCCCGGAGGAGCCGGCCCGAGCCCAGATGTTCCGACTTCACCTTGGCAACACGCCGCACAGCCTCAGCGACGCCGACCTCCGCGAGCTTGCGCGCAAAACGGACGGCTACTCGGGCGCCGACATCAGCATCATCGTTCGGGACGCGCTCATGCAGCCGGTCAGGAAGGTCCAGTCAGCTACTCACTTTAAAAAGGTGCGAAAGGCTCAGAAGCGGCGTGAACCGCTGACCACCTGGATGTCGTGTTTGATATTTCAAATCTCTAATTTAGACTTCAGGTTGGATAGTTTTCATTTCTGAAAAGGAGTCCTTGTGGTCCTGCAGGTTCGTGGTCCGTCCCGAAGCAACAACCAGGTGATGGTGGATGACCTCTTGACCCCGTGTTCCCCTGGAGATCCTGCAGCCATAGAGATGACCTGGATGGATGTTCCTAGTGATAAGCTACTGGAGCCCATAGTTTGCATGGTGAGAGACAACGATGAAAAATGTGTTTGAAACCTTGAAGTAAATAAATGTTTATTATCGATTACGTTTGTTTTAGCTCAGCTCACAGGCTTTCTGGACTGTATTTATATCTGTGGTTGATTTCTGAACAGTTTCTATTTAGATTTAGACAAGTAATCTGAATTATTGTTTCTTCTTTTATCTTGAGCCTTTATGGTTTTAAACGAAAGCTTTACATGTTAAAACAGAAAGAAATTCTGAGAAAACTTGGACCCTTTTGAACAGAAAATGGGTCCCTGCTGGTGGTTGTCATGGAGACAGGATTGACCCTAAGACGCTCTTTACATCATTCTTCTATCGCCGTGTATGGTGGCAAAAATAAGCCTGGATTCCTGTTGTTATGCTGTTTTTAAACTGCAAGGAGATCAAAATGATAAGTAGGAGTTTTTTAAAACTGATGCACTTAAAAAAATTACAATAGATTTTAAAATGAATAGGCAGGATTGCTAATAATTTAGCAACCATTTGGTTATAAACAATTATCAGTCAATTAAAAATCAGATTCAAGTTTACTAAAATAAATAAATTAACTTTGTAAGATACTTCAGACATGGAGTGACGTTAAGTGAACTAATGATGAGTTTTCTGTATTAAATTACTGAAATAAAAAATAAATTTTTACAGATGTTCTAATTTACTTAAGAAAAAGCCCCATTGAATCTGTCACCAAAAATGAAATGTTTTTTATTATGGAATCAAGAAGAAATGGTTGTTTCAGTATTTTTTTTCTGCAAGTTTTTATGTTGAATTAAGAATTGAAATTTAAAAAACTACAACAGACTTTTGAAAGTAACTAACTTTAAACTATGTTGCCTATCTCCCTTCATTTTCTGTTTTCATAGAAGAGGCTCTTTTCCACTAGGGGAATCATTTTGTCCTAAAATCTGAAAACAGAAATAATTTTAGTTTCTTTTTGGTATCTTTAATAATAAAACATTTTGCTGTGCTCCAGGTGAGTTTTATTTTGCAGCAGCTGGGAGTCGAAACATGCAAATAAACCACCAAGGTGAGATTTTGGAGCAGGAAGTGGCAGTGAATCATCTTCTTCTTCCTCTGCAGTCGGACATGTTGCGCTCTCTGTCCACCACGCGTCCCACAGTCAACACCGAGGACCTGATGAAGGTGAAGAAGTTCACAGAGGACTTTGGGATGGAGGGTTGAGGGATGCCGACCCCGGAGGCTCAGACCTGCTCCCGGTAACGCCACTCCTCTTCGTCCTCCTCTTCGTCCTCCTCCTCACCGCTCTGCGTAGGCTTCCATCTCTCAGACTGGTCGACATCCTCCTCGTCTGACGTCTGTCAAATCAGGCCGCGATTACAGAACATCCGAAGGACGTTTTCCAAATGCCACATTAGACAGATCTGTGTGGTTTCTTGTTTTTTGGTAGTTGGACAGTAGGTCTCATGTCTCTCGCCCTCATTTCTGATGATGTAACCCTGCAGAATCCTCACTACATGAACTCGGCTGCATTTTACGCTGGGAAACGCTCCAAGTCCGGCCCCCTTCGCCCCGAGCCGACCCGACTGAAGGACTGTACGTTTTGTTGCCGTCGTGCACTTTGCTTTGGATCCACATGAAGGACCCTGATGACTGAAGGTGAAGCAGAAGTTTATCATTTCCACCGGGCATGCAAGCGTGTGAATGCATCTCAGTGTTTTTATTGTTAAACGTGCGTGTCTTAATGTTTTTGTTTAAATGTCAGGAGCAGGTTGTTTGCTTATTTAATGTGGATGCGCGTCTGGCTCAGCCCTGCAGCTGCAGGCCAGTAGCAATCTGACTGAAGAGATGTGCCTGACTGGGAGAAAAACACCTTAAGTTTTTATTGTTCCTAATCCCGGGGTGAAAAATTTAAAGATTTTCTGGTCTCCTTTTGTCACGTTGTAACAAATCAAAATATTTGAACCTAAATAAAAAAACAACAACAAAAAAGAAAACAGTTTATTAGTTTTAGCTTTATTGATGGAATAATCATAATAAGAAGGATTTTTCTACATATTAAATTTTTTTGTTTTTGGTTAAAAAAAATTTTTATCTATTCTCTCTTTGAAATGTTGGCGTTCTGCCTGCAAAATGTCCCAATTCTTCAGTTTATCTGAATCAAGATCAGACTTTTTCTGGCCAATAAGAATTTCTGGTGGCAAATTTTCTGCCTTTAATATTATACAGCAGAGTTGATGGAGGTCGTAGTTTTAATTTGACGTTCCACAAATTCCATAAAAAACGTTTGAACCCAAATCTTCCACTTTTCTTTCTGTACCTTTTACACACACAGACTCGTCAATTTATTATAGGTTTCTGACAATAAACATTAACTCATTAAATATGGATAAACACAAAACAAAAGCCAGAGACTTTAAAGATTAAATCCCACCAGTGATTCCTTCCAACAGGTGCGATTGCCAATATTGCGAAGACAATTTGAAATATCATGCAGCTCTACTTTGAATCCAACAGAAAAAGGATTTCCCAGAATTTAGGCATAAAATTATCTGATGACGTTTTTACTTTGCGCGTTAGGCAAGAAAGTTTCAGGATTTGACCTGCAGATCAATGGAGGAAAAGTGGAAAATTCTGATTTTTCTGAATGATTGAGGCATTTTGAGATCAAACGCAAAATTAATCTAATTTTGACAATTAAAATTTAAAGACTAGAAAAGAGAAGCAGTCATTAGGTATTGTAGTTACTGTTTGGGGGCAACAAATGCCAATGTTTTAAAATTTTGTTTAGAACATTTATTTGCATCTCATTACAGCTGAACCAAAACCATCACTTGACTCTTAAAACCTTGTCAGGAAGGAGACCCAGTCCAGTCCGGCACATCTCTGAGATTCCCCTGCACACGTAGTGTTAACCTTATTTATGATGATTCATCACCTCGGTAGAGAAACAGTATGTTTACACTTGGAAGTATTACCTTTCTTACTGATTTAGCACTTTTGAAAGGACTGATTTTTTTTTTTTTGCTTTTTGGGAGAGAAATCCACACTAATTTTCCTTTGAGATGCTGTCGTCTAGTTTTGTTTTCAGCCATCTTGGTCTCAGCTGCTAGGAGTGCAGCTGGACATCTTCATCGACTGACATCAGGACTCCAGGCTCTGTGGGTCCTGACTGAGCCATGAGACTTGTGGTGAATTGATAACTCAGCGCTACAGTAGTTCAGCTCTGTGTTCGTCCAGGTACCTTCTGGTTCAGTGGGAGCTTATTTAAAATCCCTCGTGCCGGGAAATAACCTGCTGCTGGCTGTGTAACCATTACAACTAATTTAACCGGAGTTAATAAAAACTGACATTTCAAATGAAGCTGGTGTTGGTGTATTGTTTGCACACACAAAATAAATATTCAGGACTGGTTGAGTTTTATGTAAATGTTTTTTTTATTTACATAGTATTTATAAAAGATATGTTACAGGTATTTTTAGGTAAAACAAAGATCTAATTATTTAAAGAAGCAGAGACCATTCACACTGATATTTTTACTGAAACATGCAACACAAATGGACACAACCCAGCAGGTTAGTCCAGTCATTACATCTCGGCGGTTTTTCAACCTGTAAAACTTTAGTCATAAATTTACACTTTTCCTATCAAACCACTACTGTTCATTATAGAGGCAGAATGCACCAACAAAGAAAAACAAAGGCATTTATACAAACAACAAAACCAACAATAAAAAGACATCTTTAAATATTTTTGTTAATTACCATGAAACCCTTTACCAGGTTCTAATTTAATCTGAATTAAGAATTTAAAAATATTGGATCTAAACACTGAAAAATGTCACAAAATGAACCTGTTTGTGTTTAAGAAGCAGGTAAAAATGAAGAAGAAAGCACAACAAAACAGAGCTATCTTATGTTGTACACTTGATAATTTAGCCCACTTCCGTTTTTTGTTCTGATCACGTTGACACTAACAAAGTTGGCTTCAAAACTTCACGACCCATCGTTAGCCTCATTTTCTCCCCCAGTGTGACACCGCAGCTCCCCAGACCTTGGGGCAGTAATCATCCTCAGACCTTGCTGCTCTTCCTCCTCTTCGGCTGGCTCTCCGCCAGAGCAACGGCTCGCTTGTTTCGATGGTGCGGGAACGTCGGCATCAGCTCCGGCTCGCAGGCTGGAAAAGAAGACAGGCCGCAGGGGTTAGCAGGGGTCAGAGGTCATTCGTTAACTGCTGAATAATAAACTCACGCAGAGGTTTCTCTTTGAAGTAGGAGCTCTCCAGGCAATCTTTGGCGGTCGCTCTGGGTCAGGAAAACAGAACCGCACTTAAATCTCGACCACACCGTGTTGTAGTAGTAATAATAATAATAACAATAATAGTAAATCCATGTGTGCTACCGGCGCTGCGGGTGGTACATGAAGAGCAAGTTGAGCAGTCGGTGTCCAGCATCAGACAGCCAGGTGAACTTGTTCTTAAGGTTGTTGTACGGCTGCTTCCTCAGGCTGTACTGACCGATGAGCGGCAGCTGAGAGAAACCCTGCAACAAACACATCGTCTTTATAAAATACTACAAGAGACGGAGCCTGAGACAAAATAGCAACTTCTACAGATTTTAGAGCAACAACTGCACGTTTGCTCACATCTTTTCAGAAATTTACAAGCTTTTTCTGGAGAATTTCTGAGCTTTTTGGTTGAGGTTTACCTTTTTTATTTTCTCCATCTCCAATGGCCCTGAAATGTACTTTCACACTCAAAACGTTCACAGTTGCACACATGCAGGTAACAACATCCGTTTCCCTCTAAGTCGCATACAGAGTTGTGGAGTGGGATTGTGGCTGGTAATGTGAAGGAGCTTTGAATGTGACAGAACAGCTGGATATAAAAATACGTCCCTTTTACAACAGGGATTCAACGAAGTTAAAATGATACCAGTATCTAACCATAGAACTCAAAAGATGTCCGAGAGCGACATCTGTTTGTTTTTTTTTGCCTGACAGAAAAGTCAGATTACGAGATTAAATAGTCCTGTCAATACAAAATGCAAGACCCGAGAGTAACATATGAAAGGCCAACTTTAAAAACAAAAAGACATTTTAAGGCCTAATTTCAGATACATGAATTTAAGACTGAGGCTTTTTGCTTCAGAATGAGTCGGCTGCACTTTTATTAGAGGCCGATTTATTATTTTTTTTCCTGCACCGTTCATCTCTGGAGTCTCACCGGCCAGATGTTCTCGTTGGGCGTCCCCAGCAGCTGCACGATCAGGTCCACCTGCTGGATCTCCGAGGTTCCGGGCAGCAGAGGTTTGTGGGCCAGCAGCTCGGCCAGGATACAGCCAACTGCCCTGCGAAGGAAACGCCGCATCCTGCTTCAGCTTTTACAGTGACGTCAGAGCAGCTGGCGTCTCTACGACTCTAGTACCAACGTGGCACATAAAAACCTCAGCACAGCATGAGAAAACCTTCTCTGCTCCTCAGAAAACCAAACTTGCAAACCCGATGAGACCCGCTGGGATTTCTCACCACATGTCCAGAGCTGTAGTTTGAGTCTTCGTCCCCAGGAGGAGCTCTGGAGCGCGGTACCTGCGTGAAGGAGAGGACACAGTTGGACTGCAGACCTCAATGAGATAATGAAGCTGGATTACTGCAGAGGATTAACGGGGAAGAGTTTCCACTGAGGCAGCGCAAACACAGCAACACGGGGGGGAGTTTCCACGGCGCGTCACACACAAGATCAACAGGGATCAAACAGAAGGAGACCCGATTATTCACCGCCGTCACTTTTAGACATCATCTTCAACAAGGAGGCCGGTCAGAGTTGAAGGAGATAAATGCAGAGAGAACGCCTGTTTAAAAATACAGAGGTTGCACTACAGCACAACAACAAGCCTAAACATCCAGCCAGAGCTACAATGGAACAGTTTAGATCAAAGAATATCCATGTGTCAACATGGCCTAGTCAAAGTCTAACTTAAGCTGCTTTCCAAAGTAAAATGGCTGAAAGTTTATATTTCTCAATGTTAAAAGATGCTCTAAAGATTTGCATAATTGGAGCAAAAATGTAAATTATTGAGTCAAGAGAGGTTGAACACAATTACACATCACACTTTTCAAATTTTTGTAAAACACAAAAAAAACATGTATTGTTTTCTTCTTGCTTTACAAAGAAAGAAAACCTTTGTGTTGATTTCAATCAAATTAAATAGCAGTGAAATAAACTGAAGTCGCAGGAAGCTCCAGGCAATCACAGCCGTCTAAATAAATCCCGTTCAGTGATCAGTCGAACGGCTTAGCGTCCAAACAAACGTGCAGCCATGTTACAGAGTTAAGCTCTCATGTGAACGAGAGGAACCAGGTTGTTTTGGACCTTGTTTTGTTTTACTGCCAGAACAAGAGCGACGCTTTCCACGCAAAGTATTAGAGCTGCTGCTAAATAAAAACAACAAATCCTGGGAATCAAATATTTATCCAAATGCCAGTTATGCAACAGCCAAGGTAAGTAAGCAAGTAAAACGCGCAACGCATTTTGGTGTGAGCGCACCATTAGACGGCCTCAAGTGAAACCTCTGGAAGTAAGAGGGCAACTTGTTGCCGTTTCTGCAGATGTTCTCGATTTATTGATGGACGTGTTGCAGCGTCCGGAAACACTCACCACAGTGTGACCACTCTGGGGGTCATTGGCGGCTGGGGGATCCCGTACATCCTGGCCAATCCAAAGTCAGCTGAGCCGAAGAGAAAAAGAGAAGGACGGCTGAACAACCAGAGCTGCAGAGAGTTTACTTCTAAACTTGCTAATAGGGAACAAAACAAGTCCTAGACACTCATTAAATATGCAGAGAGAGGAAACAAGGAAACACTAAAACTGATCAAAAATATGGCATCACAAGCCATGAAATAAATGTATACGTTCTTGAAGTAACAATTTCGCACTGGAGATGATATTCATCAAATCTGAATTTTAATTTAGGTCAATCCTGCAATAAGAGAGGCAGGGATTAACCAGAGAAGCTGCTGTAGCGGTGTTGGAGGTAATGTTACCGTATGGACTCACCGATCTTAACGCAGCCTTTGTCGGTCATCAGCAGATTAGACACCTTCAGGTCCCTGATAACGAGATAGAGCAGATTATTGAGGCCGCTGCTCCCAGCTCCGTTTGCTGTGGCGCATCTTCGGTCCTTACGGTTGTATTTTTTTTATTTTTTTTAAAGCTCACTGTTTGCACACAGCTTCACGTCTTCCCTTTTAGAGATTAACGGCTTAGCCTGCTATGTTGAGCTGAAAGCGAGAGTTTTCGGCATTACGTGGGTGGATCTATTTGAACCTCGTTAGATCATTAGTGCGACTCAGGCTGAACTCATCGCTTGCTACATGTCGGGGTCAGAGTTCACAGCTTAAGCTACCTCAACAAAACGTTAGCAGCTCACTGGCTCAGGTACATTTATATCCTCAGACAGATATTTTGTTTATGCTTGATAATCTAAAAAAGTATAATAGAAAAATAAGCATATGGACCCTTTAAGAGAGTTTTACCCTTAAACTTGGTGTGCTGTCGCATAATGTGTTTGGTGTAAACGCACCATTAGAGAAAAAATTATCATCATGCTGCCATCACCATACTTCACCATGGCTGTGTTAGCATTTTGCGTGTAAGCCAGAAAATTGAGTTTTGGCCTCAAAATGCAACCCAAACCGGCTTTTAGCAGACAGCAGAGGAGGATTTCTTCTAGCCTTACATTTTTTTTTCTTGCCAGCTGCCATAAAAAGGTCAGAATCGAGGAACAAACCACTAAAAGTTATCTTGTCGATCTCTGTAATTCCTCCATTGTTAGCTGCTTCTCTGATCAGAGTAAAGGAAACCAAATAAAAATCGCTTCTTATTTTGGGGGGGAAAAAAAGCAAAAACAAACTGAACATATAATAATTTCCTTCCACCTCTCAATTGTGAACTAATTTGAGTTGCTCAAACAGACACATTTCGGAAAGCTTCAGATTGTGTGAATCCTCTGGACGACTCACCTGTGTATAATGAAGCTGTGATGGAGATACTCCAAGCCTCTGAGCAGCTGGAGGACGATGCACTTCACCTGGAGGAGAGAGGAAATATCTTCAAACAGCAGATGGGAAATGCACATGTTGACTTTATTCTTCTCTCTTAAGTAGTTTCATTTTTGGATATTTTTTGATCGTCCTCAAAAGGCTGAAAGATTTCATGAACATATTTAACTTTTAACAGCCATCTGTCGTTTTCCAGACGCCCTCCATGAGCGTCAGCGTCTCAGGCGCTAAAAGAAACCGCTGATGTGTTCATTGCGCACACAGATATCGACATTTAATGGATTTTGCGGCTCTAACTTTCAGTGTGGAATTTGAAGAAATTAAATCACTGAAATTCCAAGGATGCAATGAATGTTTCCACAACGCATTAAGCATTTCACAACAACAAAGGACCACATGGGTGAGCTGCGATAGTGGTGGTCGTCATGGAGCAGATTACAACCCAGGCAGTTGAATCCTAATCTAAATGGGAGTAATCTCCACAATCAAGTGAGCCATCCACCACTCCCCTGGGTCTATCCAGCCTGGTTTGGACTTAATGATATACTAAAAACAACAAATATAAGGTTAATTTCCTATCAGATTAATATCAGATAAGATAAAGTACAACAGGTTAGTATAGACACAAACCATCACCTTCTGTTTTAATAATAAACATTTAAGTAAAGGTAAACCGAGATCTCTAGAGGGGGGAAACATCGCTGTATTTGTCTGGTATCCATGTACGGAGAACCAGAAACACCGAAACCTTTCAGTACGTACTCGTACCCAGTTATGCAAAATGTTTAAGTAAATGTAAATAGTTGCTATAAGCACTTCTGGTGTAAACATGTTTGAAACAAATGCTTAACAACAAAGTAGTGAGGTAAATGTGTGATTATTGAAATAATTAAAATGAAAAAAAAAAAAAAATAAATAAGTAGTAACAGAGTTTTACCTGAGCTTCAGAGAATGGCGTCTGCATGTTTTCCAGCAGACTGGCCAGGTCCTGTTCACAGTAACTCATCACCAGAAACAAACTGGAAGAAAGACAAACTTGTACTTGGTTTTTCTTCACATACTTTTCCCTTTCTTGTTTAATTTATCAAGTCAGTCTTATATTTTCCACACACATTAGGTTTGAATGATTTTAGAACCTATTTGTCTTGCATACAAAACAGCATCTGGCTAATTCCACCACTGTATGAGGCCATTTAATTGAAATAATTTAGTTATACAAAGGAGTATTTTAAGTAGATTGCTGTTGGCTCTGTATCCAAGTATAAAAACAAGTTTTAGTGGGTTAGTACCTCTCCAGATGGCTGCCCACCACCACCTCTTTCAGCTCCACAATGTTTGGATGTCTCAACCTCAGCAGCAGTGTTATCTCTCTCAGGCTACTGATGGGAATCCCTGACAGAAAAAACTAAACAGTTTAAGAATTTCATAGTATTTGTACAACTTATAATGATCGAGGGCGGACTTTTCATTCATTACACCCCCTGAATAGTTGCAGACATGTCCTGAATTAGATTTGTAGCAGTAAAATGTCCTCACCATCCTTCTCGTTGTCCATGCGGACCTTCTTCAAAGCTACTATCTCATCCGACTTGGTGTCACGGGCTCGGTCTGAAGGAAGACGATAAACCGTTCAGTTCGTCGACGAGTCGGATATAGTAGATCTGAGTCGATCTAATGTGTCGGCCAAACTTACACACAATGCCGTAAGTTCCTTCTCCTATTCGGTTGAGTTTCTCAAACTCCCTGACACTTCGGCAGCTTCCAAACTAAAGGAATTAGAAATAAATACTGAAAAACATACTTGGAAAATACTGGGTAGTTCTGAAGGACTGGTATATTTCATATATGCCACTATATTTTTCTTTTTTCCTCCTTATGTGACTGTTTTAACACGTTGCAGTACATGCCGATAATTACCATATGCTACGTAGATGTGTAAAAAAACTGTCAATTATATCTTGTACGATTAATTCCGTCAAACATATATAGTTTCACTAAAATTAACCGAGTCGAGAACGAGGTTCGGCATTGTTCCCAGCATTCATCCACTCACCCGGTCATTCTGGGGCACTGTGAAGGTTTTCTTGTCTTTAATGGACTTCAGCTTTATCGAGTCCGGTTCATCCTCGCCGACGGCGTCCATTATCTGAGTTTTTTAAAAGGTTTTGCAGCTCAGATGAGAAGAGAGACGTCAGGTAGGACTTCCAACAACCATGGCGCCGTTGTAGTTTGTTTTGTGTCCACATGGAGGACAACAAAAAGCTTTCACGGAGTTGGCGGCCATTTAAATCCTTTCCATGAGTGTCAGTTTTGGAGTGAAAAATAAATATCTGCAGGGAAACTAATCAGAAAGAAAACAAATTATTTGTTTAAACCGTACAAAACAGAGGCAGCGTTAGACATGAAAAACATTCTACGGGATTATTTTTCTGTCTCAGTTAAATATGTTGTGGTATATTTGCACACTATTTGTAGGCGTTTTTGTTTTGAATACATTGCTTTAGCTGCAGCTCTAGTTGTTAAATTACTTTATAACAAACAGGTCAAAAGTTCCATGATCCAACAAATAGATATTTTGTTAATGTTCATTTAACAAAATAAAATTTCCTATTATAATCATGCAAGATAGATTACTTTCCCATTTGCTCTTCATCAAGTAATTTAATACTTTTTCAAAAATAGAGGTATTTTACAAAAAAATTGTTTATTTAATGTAATAAAATTATCACCTAATATATATGCATCACTCTCTCTCTCTTATCTACATACATACACAAAGGGAAACTGACCCATTTAAAAGTCAATTTCTTGCTCTGTCCATCCCTTATCTTCATATTTCCACTACTGTGCATTTATGGTTTAGAAAATTCTTTTCTTTTCTTTCTCCACAACATGTCTTTGCTCTATGCCAGGAGGATTCACTTTCACTGCAAACAAATATCTTTTAAGTAGTACTTACATCATGTTGTATTACTGTCTGGTTGTGATTTTTCTCCCTACTATGAAAGGTGTAGAGCCAGGCCGCCGCTCTTTCACAGCATCAGCTATAGTGACTTTGGTCGGCACGGCGAAGATGTCTTCTCGTGATGGAGCTGTGACGATGATGACAGGCGCGTGGCAGGAAGTGTTGGACGAATCGGCCTCGGTGTTGGGCTGTGATGAGACGTGGTTCTCTGGAACTTAAAAGGACAAAAGTTAAGATTTATAAGCAGCACATTCCTAACCGGACTCACCAGGTAAAGATGAAATAAATAATCTCAAGAGTGACTTGTGAGATTAATTGGAATTCCAGTATATTTAGTAGGATGGTCATTACAGTCAGACACTTTCATTAGACCACAAGACATGAAATCCATTTGTATTCCATATTTTGGCTTTCTTATGTTGCTTCTTGAGTAATGGCTTCTTCCATGTTGAGAGGCTTTTCAGGAAATCGACAATGTCTTCTTACCAGTTTCAAATTCTTTTGTTTTTATTTTATTTTATTCCGTTCGAGTCTGGGACGCAGCATGACATTCCCACAGTGTTTGAACTTCCATATAAAACAGATGACTGAGAAATATGGAGGTCCAACATTTCTTGTTTTATTTTAAGTGTTGCAAATTAATTTCAGGACACTGACATGTAGAGGGTGAAGCTGAACTCAAACTGATAACCTTCTTATTGCCAGTCTATGGATGTTGTGAAGCATTCAACAAGCCTCTGGCGTGTTTACCGCTCTTCTTCAATTGGTCAGAGTCCAGGCACAGATTTAGCTTTTAAGCACTGCCCATTAATATTTAAGCCTTATAATATCTGGTTTTGATGTGTGTGTGTGATTATTTTTCTGTTCGAACACCCAGCAAGTTGCAACCACCTGGAAAAACCCAGAAGGCTTGATTAAACACTTTTACAGAGAAGAGCGGGACAAAAATCCGCCACAGTGATGTAAGAGGATCGGTACGAGTTATTTGGATCGCTGGATTGCAGTCACTGATGCCAAAGGTGGCGCGACAAGTTACTAGATTTATGGGGAATTTAGACTTTCACACAAGAGCAGGTTGATTTGAAAAGCTTTTCCCTGAATAAACAAAATAATCACAGCATTTTGTTGTTATACTTGGGTTTCAAAAACAAAATCTGCAGGCACTTTAAAGGGAGAAAAATATCTTACAGCAATGTATTGCATATTATTTTCAGAAAATTCCATTCCATCAGTGGAACATAAATAAATATCAGTGTTTGAACTAACTGACTGGTATAAAAACGGTCAGATTAAATAACCTCAGGAATCTAGACAACATTGACTGGAGCTACTTTTCTCTTTAGCAGTTTGTGATTATTATCTAATAAATAATAATAATAAAAAATAAAATCAACTGGCTGCGTAAAACTTTTCCCTGACAGTTTATCTAGAGACCAGCAGGCACTAATAGAAAAGAGCCATAAGATTATGTTATTAAAAGTAAAGCATGGTGGTGGCTGCATCATGCTGGGAAATACATCCATCTTTCAGACAAATGTATTTTCTGTCTGGAAGTTTATAAAAAGCCACTAAAAATGTTTTGAAACCAATGATCT
The DNA here is from genome assembly GCA_903067075.1 of Micropoecilia bifurca. NCBI lineage: Eukaryota > Metazoa > Chordata > Actinopteri > Cyprinodontiformes > Poeciliidae > Micropoecilia > Micropoecilia bifurca. The sequence goes on from CAEGAF010010114.1 coordinate 31,109, forward strand.
TTTGCACTGACCAGTTAAGTGAAGGCATGTTTAGTTTTTAACTATTTAACTATTTATTTAAATCAACTTAAAATGAAAGATAAATCAATTATTGGTATTCTCCTTAGCTGTATAAACGTCTTTGCTGTTATTTCACCATCAACACACAATTATAAAAAAAAACAACTGTTTTTATGTTTTGCTTTTGAGCAGATTCTGAATTTACAGTTTACATTCTTCTGACCGGACCGCTGCTGTTTGGGACTCATTTAAACCCGATTAATGGTTTCCCCTCTTCACCTGTCATGTCCTGCTACTGGCTATAAAACCAGACTGTTGACCGTCAACAGCCTGAGCCCAAACGCAGCTAGAGGTGATCCAACTGTCCCCGCTGACGTCGCGTCTCCGTCGGTGCGTGTTTCCGCTGAGTCCTGTGGTCAGGGTTCTGCTGCCCCGGCTAAATTGGATTGTTCTGGATTCCAGATGGCGTCGAGACTGTTCGGCTTTCATTACACGAGAAGAGCCCGGTGGAGACTTGTTCATCAATTACAAGAGAGTCCCAACTCATCCTGAACGATATAAACTTTGTGTTGATTTCAAGCTAAAATATTCACCACAAACTGTTTGCGTACAAAAACCAATGTAATACAATAGAGTGATTTTGAATTCTAACCATCTCCTAGGTTCAGATCAACAGTAGTCGCCTATTTCCTGATATTTTAAAGCTGTGATTTTGTAATAAAATAATGATCTTCTGCATCGCTAAAGTTTACCCTTAATTCTAATGCTAAAACAAACCTTTAACACTAATAAACACAAATTGCTTTTAAACAATCATCTTAATTTTTTTCATTTTACCGTTTAATCCATCTCCAGTCTATGCAATATGTACGTATATACGTTTTCTCACCTGAATCTTGTCTCTGACTCGCTCCAGACCCCATTGGGCTTCAGTCAGCTGTTAAAAAGTGCATACATGTCCACAGCATGACGCTCACATGCTGCCTGGTCTACAGGAAGGCTGTGGCAGCTGCATTCATGCCTCATTCATGTCTGAGTGAGGGAGACTAATCCTGCGCAGTCGCTTAAGGAAATGTTAAGAGATCCTGGATTTAAAGGGCAGATCTTGTTTAGGGAGTGAACACAAAAACACGTTTCCAGTAAGGCAGGAAAGCTGTGAATGCAGTGATGTCTCTCCATGGAACCTTAAAATAAATCATATTCAGTTCATACAAACTCATCTTTAATCAAAAATATTTGCTGGCCTCATCTGCCCATCCCTATTAAACGTTTTCTGGGGGTCTCACTGTGTAAATAAAAATAAATTCCTTAAACTTCCTACGACACCATTTTGAATGATGAATATTGTGATTTTATATCACCTTCAGCTACACAAGTCATCACATTATCTCTCTTTGACTGTAATTATTTCAATTTAGTAAATTCAGTGTTTTACTTGACCTCAACTTGAACCCATTTCAGAAAACAAGCATTAAAATTTGACTGAATTTAAACCATAATAGTCCACATAAGTGTGCTTTATTATTGTATTACCTTTCTTTTTGTTGCTAATACTAATGAAAATAGACAGAAACAGCATTAGCATTAAGTACTTGCAGAGATTTCTTTTGTTATTGAATATTTCCACAAATTACATATATTCTATGAATATGAAAAATTCTATTTTTAATCTAAATTTTAATTAAATTGGCCAAATAATTTCTATTACAATAGTCAATAGAAAATGAAGTCCAATTGTCATTTGCATCATTTTCAGATTAAGCATATTTATCATTTTCCCCTGGTGCTTATCTCCAGCGGTCAGTGGTTGAAAGGCAGGTTACACCCTGGACAGGTCGCCGGTCCATCGCTGCAAACATATTCATTAAAGATTTGATTTTCCTCATTTGGAAATGTGTCCTTATGCAATAAACTCTAATGGCCGTCAAGTCATGGATTTTATTTCTTGACAAAATTCCTGAAACGACTCTTGAGTAAGAAAACCAACAAAAACGGATGAGCATCAACACTGAACACGAGAATCAACTTTACAAGTTTACAATGCAGCAACTAATGCATCCAGTTCCATCAGCGCAGGTTTTACAAGTAGTTGCCGGAATTGTGGCGCATTAAAAAGCTAAAATACGTCTAAAAACATCAGATCAAGGATTTGAAATCACTTCACCTAAGAGGCCAAAATTGGTCAAACATTCAGGAAAAGATAAAAGGCTCATGAAGAACAGCATGAACAGATGTTTGTTTATTCTGCCCTGTGCTTTCTTCCTAGTATTAACAGCCGGCGACTTGAGCCTGATGTTGGGATTACAAGGATTCACTCGCCCAACGGCGAAGGTACTCCAAGTCCTCTTCATCGTCATCGTCATCCTCATCCTTGTCTTCGGCCTTGTCTTGATCCCCATCCTCAACCTCGCTTTCTTCCTCATCTTCTTCCATAGTGCCTTTGGGAAAACAAAATAGGAACAACGTGAGAATTCAAGTTTTATCACAAGGGAACAAATTTGTTGACTAAAAAGAAAAAAGAACATTTTTTGTACCAGGACGAGAAGGTGAAGCCGAGGACAACACTGGAGAAGGATAGACTTTGTCCTCTTTTCTGCTGGCCTCCAAGAGGCTCTCATCCAGAGATTTTTTAAGTCTCTCCAGCTCTGCCAGCAGCTCATCCTGATGAGGGAAAACGAACATTTTCATTCAAGGACCCCAGAAAATCGACTGTCTGAAGTGAATCAATACTGCTTTCGACTTTTCCTGGTTGTCACTTATGCTTAGTCCAAGTTGTCCTACTGCGCATAGTGCAGGTACATGACTGAATGGAGTGAAAAAGCAGATAAAATCCAAAAGAAAACTTTTAATCTCAGCTAGAGAACATGACGGGACATGACTGACACAAAAGTCAGTCGCTGAAAGCAGAAATAAAGAAATCAGGGACTTTTAAACTGTACTGTAAATTTTTTTCACAGAGAAACTCACTAAACACTCTTCAGCATAAATAAACACACATCCTAAGAGATGCCACAATTCCTTCAAACTACTCGAATTTCCAAACTACAAGCTATCCTAAAATACCTCAACAAATTCGACCTGCTCCACCTCCTGGTTTTCAGACGCGTAGAGATTGCCTGACACATCGGACATGTCATCTTCCAGTTTGATACCCTTTATCATGTTGTTCACTTCAATCATTTCCCTGCAAAAATGTTAACAGTCTAAGTCATGTTGTCAGGTTCCAATTACCATAATCATCACAATAAAAAAAAAAAAAAACACAGTAAGAACAACAAAAAAATCATACATCTTACATGTTTATACATGTATCTATGTAGAGTTTCTGGGTTGTGCTTTCACAAACTCCATTTAATTTCGCTTTGTAAGAAATAAGTGTTTTTGAATTGGACTGAATTGAGTTTGGCTTATTCTAAGACTTAAAAACAAAAAAACACTGGGACGTAAGAATCGGTGGTGTATTTTTTAAAAGTGAGATTATTGTTTCTATTTACTAAGACTTTTTTACTATTTATTTTATTATCATTGAAGCCTTGCAACAACATTTTGCTCAATATGCAAGTTTTAAATGTAAAACTCAATGACAAACAAGTTTGTCTATATTGAGATTAAATTAACATTCAACACCTAAGAATGACATGAATATTCGTTTTAAAATAGACATTCAACATGGTTTCAAGCACATCTGTACAAGGACAAGGTACAGATAAACTCAATGTTGAAAGCCTAAATTCCCTGAATTTATTCTGACTTAATTCAACCAATGCATAAGATTATTGATAATATTTTTCTTCTTACTTGTTTTTGGAAGCCGCTCTTGTGGCCTGAACTGCATGGTCAACATACCGCTGATGTTTCTCATACCACCTCTTCCTTCTCAGAGCATGCAGAGCAGCTGGCAAGACAACAAATAAATAAATGCATGAATAATACAGAAACTGATTTGACTTTTGAAAGATTTACAAATGGTTTTCCAATCTTGTATCATTCAAACTTTCAAAGTTTCCTTGAGAAAACAGAATATCTTCAGCCAGAGGTTTCTTCATATTGGTTGTGATATCTTCCCTGCCAACGGCCGTGGACATTTTCAATAACTCTGAAGAATCTGAATTAATAATTCGCCTTTGTAATTGATAAAGTATTTTTGAATTTGAACATAATTTTTTTCCACTTTTCGTTAATGTATAAAATGTAGCTACATCATGAATAACATTTCAGAATTATTTGTCTAAACTATGTCAAAATGCATAAATTATATATTTTTTACGCCATAACGTTTGAATACAAGCAGTTTCCAAGGAAACGCTAAAACTATTATGTTACTTTATTTTCAACATAGGTCTGTCACTCTTAAGTCATTAACACCAAAACCTACCTCTATTTATTAAAAGTGTAAAATTAAATATCGTCCTTATTCAAATATTTACTTCACTATTTAGCTTATATTAAATTAAGCTTTTAAAATTCGGTTTCTAAAGGTCGCACTTCCTTAGCTAGCTAGCTTATTAGCTGGATTCTAGCTAGCCAACTCTTTTCAATAATTGTTTTAAATTATCATTTTATAATTCGCCATTATGAACGTTTCTTGAATTTATGTTGGCAAGTTTTACAGTCGATACATTTTGTGAAAAATACTTTCTCACCTCTTCTGTTTGGTCCACAATGTTTCTTGGCACACAAGAGATCGAGGTCCATGTTTGTTTCGGATTACGTTTCTGTTCCAGCAACGTCCCTGGATGCTAACCGCTCTTCCTCACCCAAGATGGCAGCGATAAGCTTTTCCCACGCTTTTTGACGCAGATTAGGAACTCAGCTGTCTGTGATTATTTCTGACCTCCACTTCCGATGGTAAACGTCAGTGAGAAGATGGGGAGACAGCAGGCTCGGTTCGTGGCCGCTGTAGAAGTTTCCTCCACGCCGAGTTTAAAAGAAAACATTCTCCAACGGCGCAGCGAGCAACAGGCGAATCCTCAGAAATCAGACGATTCAGATTAAAATAGTTTGATCAAGCATTTAATTACTTACCGTGGAGGACTTTGCTAAATATATTCTAAAAAGCAAGACCGATGCTATTTTTATTACAGTTTTAGTTTCCCTTGTTTTCATCAGCGTTGACATTACGCCACAAATCCTTTTTTTTCTTTTACACTGATCATTATTTATTTAGGGGTTTAATTAAAATTTTAAACTTTGATTACAGTGTTTAAGAATTTTTAACCCCATATTCTTTGACATATGCTATGCCAAAAATACGTTTTGTTCTCATTTTAATCGATCAAATACTACAAATAAATAAAATATAGAAGACCACATAATAACCATTCTAATATGCAGATATGCTTTTTTTGTATTTGAGGGATGTTACATATTTTTCCAATACACCCAAAACGATTTTTATTCTATTTTTGTAAATATATTGAGATACAAGGGAGAACAGTTTACTTTTTTGTCTCTTTTCTCATGAACTGAGTAAATTACTCTGTTGAAATGCTGCTTAATATTAGAGGGACAAGAGACAAGAATGACCAGCATAAACAAAAGGCTTTCTCAGTCATGGCTCCTGCCTTAAGCCTCTTTTCTTTTTAAAGGTGAATTTTTTGAACCAAAAATGTTTAGAAATAAATTTAAAAAAATGACTTCTGAATGACTGGTAAAGGACAAATGAGGTAAATTATAAAATATGTGAATGTATAACAAATTCTGGATACACAGAAATACGCAAAAAGATAAACGCACACATCAGGTCTGCCAATAACCCACTGTAATAAAAGCTTCAATGAACAACTGCAACACAATTACTTATTTAAAACATTTTATTAAAATTATTTTGGGTTTTAGAGATATGATTTGGTAAAACAAAACAACTGTGACAGAACAGGTTGCAGTCAGATGGTTAAAACATTCTTGTTTTGAGAAGTTATTCTCTCTTTCACTGATTCATTCGGCCAAAGTTAATGAAATTAGTCGATTCAAATTTGTAGAAAATAGCTTTAGAAAAATCTTATTTGTCTTTCAACGGAATTCATATTAAAGCTATTATGTTTGGGAACAATCCTAAAATTAACTAAAAGATAAAATATAGAATATTAGACAAAAACAATTGTTTTAAATTGAAAAACTCTTTGGTCTTTTCTGAATAAATCAGTAATTGTACTTAAACATGGATTAGCACAGCAACTTTCTAGCCATTGGCCTCCCCCCCCTCAAAAAAAAAAAAAAAATCAGAGCCAAATAAAACAGATTTGAAGTAATAAAATGATGGATATGCTTTTGTAACTGGGCCCAGGATGGTGATGCAATGGGTCTAAAACGAGCAGGTGCTGTAGAGTGTGACCTTATGGCTGATTTCCTGCAGCAGCTTCTTCACTGCTGCCTCCATCTCAACCAGCTGTTCAGCTTTCAACTCAAGAGTTCGCTGATTGTCGTCGTACGACTTTTCCAGATCTGAAACAAGAAAACATTTCCTTTCTGTCAGACATCTGCTGTGTTTGCTGGGTAACTCTTAAAAAATGATGAGCCAAGAAAATAAATGGAAAATAAATAAGCAGCATTCCAGGACTCAAGGGTCCTGGAAAAGTCCTGGAATGTTCAAAGGAAGAACAAGTTTTACAAATTAATTTGTTAAAGATAGCTCTGAAATTTTGAAGAAAAAGAGAATGGTAGATAAATTAAATATTTTTCTGTACATGTTGGTCCAGGACGTGCACCAAATATTTCCAAAACAAAGATTGATTACAAATATTGACAACAATCTCATATTTCTTTCCAAAATACAAAATTAAGAAAAAATATCCCTCACTTGCAAGAAAATCCCTTACAACCAAGAGATTAGAGAAATCAATAATTTATTTAGTTATATATATATATATATATATATATGTCACTTTATAAAAATAGTGAATTTTTTTTTCTCTCAAATTAGTGACCTTTACGTATTCTGTTTTTAAAATTAGAAGAATTATTTGTTGCCTGATTAGATCAGTTTATGAAGAAATCAATTTGGGTTTTGCAAGAATCATTCCACCTCTACAAGTTTGATGAAAAATTTGCTGGAATAGACAAGAATTTTTTTATTTATAAATATATTTATAGACTTTAGAAAAAGCTTTTGATACCATTGATGACAGGACTTTGCTGGAAAAGTTCAGTAAATATGCTACTAGAGGACTGATACATGAATGCACTTCAGTTAATTAGAAAATCAAAACGTTAGATCTGACTTATATAAATGGTGGACAACCCCACGAGTCACTCATTGGACCAAAACCTTTCATTTTATACATCAATAATTTTTTTCCCCCACTTCTCTTTGCAGATGAACCACTTTTGACAAAACCAAAGAGTAGATTTTCTTTTTCTTTTAATAATAAGGTATAACACAGTGTCAAGGTATAGTGAAATATGTTGGCTCAGTGGCATATTGGATCTTTTTCTTATATCATTTTTGTGAAATCACCTTTCAGCAGCTGCAGCTTGTCGCTGGCTTGCAGCAGCAGCTGTTTGGCCTGGTCCTGCAGCGACTCCGCCCTCTTCTTGGCGTCGGCCACGCCCACCGCTTTCTGATCTATCAGCTGCTCCACTGTGCTGTACTTTTGCTTCACCTCCGACTCCAGCTCCTACAACATGCACAAGGATGTCAGAACAGCAGAGGCAGAATTACAGAAAAGACTAAACCGCCGGAAGGCCGAGCCCACCTTCTTGACCTCCTCTGCAATCCTTCCGATGTCTGCGGCTTCCTGATTGGCCAGCTTGGTTCTCTGCGTAACGTTTGCAGATTTGTCGGCGAGCAGCTTCACATCCTGCTCGAGCCTCTGCAGCCTCTGGGTGGCGTTGTACAGCTTTGACTCTGCATCTGCCGTCTCCGTCTCTACCTGAAAACACAATATGTGCTTTTTAAAAAAAAAAAAATCAGATCCGACTTCAAGGTTTGACGCGGCGAATATTGACGGCGGCTGCCACTGACGGAGGAGAGCAGCTTGGTGGTGGTCCGGATGTCGGAGGCGGCCTGCTGGATGGCGCTGCTGGCAGCTGTGTGAGCTCTCTGGGCTTCTTCCAGAGCTTGTTTCACTTTCTCTGCAGAGTCCTTCGTATCCGTCGCCTGCTTACTAAACAACACCAGAAAAGTCTACTCAATGACTATGTGAAACAAATATACCGCGCACATCCTGTTGTGTTTTCACCAAGTTCTCTGAAAAACCCTTAAAGTGGGTCACCTGGCTTGGCGGGCCTGGTCCAGCAGAGTCTCTGCCCTCTGAATGTCGTCGGTGCTCTGCTGTAAGATTGCCTCCACATGTCCCAGCTCTCCCACCTTGTGTCGGATCTCGTCCGTTAGGTTCTGCAGCTGAGCAGGTGTGGTCGGCATCTGCATGGCCAGGACTTCATTTGCCACCAGTTCGATGCTCTCCAGGTCTGCAGCGTCCTCTGAAAAGGCCACGAGGGTTTATATTCGACTGAAGCCTTTTGGTTTTGTCTCCAAGTATCTTGTTTGCATAAAATGATGTCACACGGGATGGTTTTGAACACCAGGAACACACAGAGATCTTGCTTTAAAGAAGGGGAAACATACGTGTAAGGAAATCTTTGATCTGTCTGATCAAGCTTCGCAGCTCCTCGTTGCTCTGATCCACTTTGTGTTTGGTTCTGTTGGTCTTCATCAGGACATTCTGGGCGCTGAGCTTCGCCTCATCCGCCTGCATTTTCACCTCCAACACCTGAGGAGAGACTCCAGCTGAAGACAGCCCTCATGGTTCAGCTCAAACCACAAACCAGGACTCCAGAGACCTACCATCTTGGAGAGCTGCTCCACCTCTGCCATGGCGCTGATGATTTCCTGCTCGGCCTCTTGAGTCTTCATCAGGATGCTGTTGGCTGCCGTCACTGCACCGTCACATCCCTCTCCTCCACACTTGGGCTGACCGTCAGGGTCTACACAGCCCAGACCTCCGCAGGGTGAAGACCAGCAGGAGTCTTGGCCAGATGATGGACTGCCACAGGTCTGCAAAAGCCAGGACATAAAAACAAACAAACAAACAAAATGCTAAATCTGGCGAAAGACAAGAACTTTCTGAATACAGAAATGAGCAGCTGAATTGTAAGGTTTGTTTTACATACTATTGAGTTGACCCTACCAAGATCAGGGGTCATCTGAAGGAATCAAAAATCTGTTAAGAGATCATGCTGCTTTACACTTGGTAAGGAAATATCCTTGAAATGGGCATTTCATCAAGACGAGATCCCTAAAAGCTCCAATAGAAAAGCAGCGTTTTGGTTGAAGATGCAGTTCAAGATTGCACTGGTTGGCTATGGTGCAACCAGTACAATCCATGGGTCTTAAACTAATAGAAAACTGAAGGTGGGAGGGGATTTGACACATTTTGTTTCTACGACAAAATAAAACTAATGCAGAAGATCTGTGGAACATGATAGTCCTGGACTACCAGGAGTTAGATCGATTCCATGCAACATATTGGAACCAGGATGTAAACTGCCAATAAAATCAGCTCAGTGGTTATCATTAGAGATATATATTCAACCAATTTTCAGTTTAAACTGAATGCTGAGCTTGCAAGACATTCATTTGTTTTAAACAATTTCATATAATTTTTTTCCCATTTTCTGTAACACATTTGATTTATCTTTCCTCATGTATTTCCCTGTAAAATAAAATTGTTTTTCCAATGCATTTATTAAGATATAAATAGATATTATCATAATATCTTAGTTAAAAAAAACACTGCTTTTATTTGTGACACATAAATCAGTCTGTATAATCTGCAGATGCTTGACCTTATAGCTGATCACTGATAGGTCCAAAGTCTCCATCTCTCCTGCCAGGTTGTCCAGCTTCTGAGCATGCTCAGACTGTCTCTCCACAAACTCCTCCCTGGTTTGGTTCATTTTGTCTTCTGTAAGTTTCCGTAAGGCAGCAGAAGATTCAACTGGGCTGCCGGCGTTGATGGTTGAGGCATTTGCTCGTGCCTCGGCCGCTTGAGACTGCAGGAAGTACTTGGTGACGCTGTCTGTTGCCCCTGGTAACAGAAACACTTTATATTGTGTAGATCTGAGAGGATCATCATCTCCATGCTTATAACAAAATAACTGAGGTGTTTTTGGTACAAATTATGATGATCAAAAGGAAAAAATTTGGTCTGAAATGCCATTCCCTCACAGAACTGATTTTCTCAAATGTAATCAGTTCAGTGATTGACCTGCAGGGGGAGACAAAACACATGGATCTGATCCAGTCTAAATATCACTTAATGTTACCTTTTAATTTAATTAGGGAGTGACAGCATTTAAAGTTATTTAATTTACCCAGTTGTGATCGCCAAACAGATTAACGCCCATTTCTCGTAAGTTTTAGTGCTTTAATTTTGAAAGGATCATGTTTAGCAACTCTCTACAAGCTTTGAGCAGCAAGTCTTTACCTCTGATGTCGGAGTTCTTGATGAACTCCACTTGGTCCATCAGCTCCTGAACCGTTCGCTCCAGTTTCTGAGCATCCGACGTCACAGAGTCCAGCTGGGTTTTAATGCCAGAGTCCTGCTCAGCCACCAGATCCAGAGTCTCCTCGGTGTTGTTCATGGTCTGGCTCAAAGTTGCCATCAGGTCACTGAGAAACAAATGAACATCAGAGTTCACATCCAGCTGGGACATTTTCACATCGGGTCCCGTCTGACCTACCTGGCCTGTTGCAGCAGGTTTTGGACCTCAGTCAGAGGCTGCGAGGCCGGATCTTGGTCTAAGATGCTCTGGATGTCTGCAGCACTTTTCTCCATGCTCTCTATAGGCTTCCTGTACGGTCCGCTGATCCCACTGGCTTTAATGGAGTTGACTTTGTTGACCAGTCGGTGTGTCTGATTGGTCAGCTGACCGATGACGCTGTCCCACTCTGAGAAACACTGGTGGCACCGATGGCAGTCTGGGAACGTCCCGTGGAAGCCACGGGTGCAGACGTCGCAGCGAGGCCCGGCCACGCCCTCCATGCAGACGCAGTGGCCGCTCACTTTGTTGCACTGCGGCTCCAAGGTGCCGCGAGGGTTGCAGTCACACGCTGAGGAGACAAACGGCTATGACTTTATTCTGAAAAGCTGAAATCCACCAGTTTCTCACACAACTTCACCCACTTCAAAGTTAAAAGAAGAAAAACCTGGTAACATGAGTTACTTGAGCAACACCGGAAGTACGGATCTCTGGTTATATGCCAGAGTCAATTAAGAATGGAAAAACCTTGTGCATTCTTCTAGTTTTAATATCAGCAATAAATTAAACAAGTAAAATTTTAATGAAACAAAACAAACAGGTCTGAAAAAGAGCCGTAGTAGTTTGAGTTTGGATGTGCCGTTTTTCCCGGAGTGACCAACGCAACCACACCGGCTTGAGGAATGGGATGGCATCCCACAGCACTGTGTGACCACAGCCTAATTATTAAATTACAAGTGTGCCATGTTTCTTCTTGAAACTTCAATCATCCCACCCAATGATTGGTTTTTCTGTATCTGGTTCAAATTAAGAAACAGCTGCTTTCAGATGTAGAAACTAACAGCAACAAACCAGGACTTTTCTACTCCAAACTGCAGTCGGAAACTAAAGACCCAAAAAGTACTGCTGACTCTCACAAAGTCCAGATTTTAGGAGCATTTTTAATAATATGTCCCTGCAACACTTGTGTCTTCCTGCCGCAGCTATCTTCATGCTTGCAATTCTTCCTTTTCATCCTTACATCCTGAAGAGCAAGCTTCTTCACTTTCAGCATCAACTCTTTGGCGTGAAGGACCGACTTAACTTATTTGTGTATTTCTGAGTAATGTGGCGGTTCTGATCAATCTGGTCCTGTTTACATGGAGCAAAAATATTTGAAGCTCGTCAAACATCTGGATGTAATCCGACTGCAGCAGAGACGTTCTTTGAGCACAGACATTCCCATGAAGTAATTTGGGAATTTTTTTTGTGCTTTTTTATGGGCAATTAGAAATGCGTCTGAACTCTGGGTTCCTGGTTTTGGATTTTGGGGGAAAGGCTCTTGAACACATAAAGTTGGGGATATAAGTATTTGAATCTTTGCTGATTTTAGATTCATTTTAATTCACACACAGAATATAAACAATAATTAAGAAAAAAATCCACCATATGAGACTTCATAATTGGTCTGTGTGTCATTTTAATCCATTTCTCTTCAGAGAAACTGAATCATGTCTGTTTTTTGGCTGCAGCTCGAATCTTCAGCACTCTTTGCGGATGTTCATCAGATTATATGTTCTTCTTCTTTTGCCACACCATTGGTGTCTTAGCAGTGGATCTGAATTTATTGCTGTGTTTTAGGACTCACCCATGTCTATTATTTACTGTTTTCATCCTAGATTTTACAGAAAACAACATTTGTTTCGCTTCAAAAATTGAAGAACTGAAGAATTTCACCACTTCCTCTCATATCTCCTCTGGTCATTTAGATGTTCACAGCAAACCTAAGAGATTATCTGCAAATTTTAAACTGACTGAACTGCGTGACATGACAAAATAGTTAATCTAAGAGAGTCTGAACTCGCAAACTTCTTTTTACCTTGCATAAAATAAAATAATTTTTTTCCTCTCAAAAATGATATATTTCTTTGGCTTGTTATGAACAATTCAGAAATTCAGCAGCACAGGAAGTATAAAACTAGATGTTCTATAAACAGCCAGACCGATCCATTTCCAGTGAAACTCACCATGACACTGGACTTCTGGGTCTCCCCAGAACAGCTCTCGGCACTCGTTACAAGTTCTTCCTCCAAAGCCAGGATGGCAGGAGCACTGACCGCTGATCTGAGGGAAATCAACCGTCTCCATTAATATTCAATCACTTCATCAAGCAGAAGCCATTTTGCTCAGAGAGCCTTCTGTAAATGCGACAAAAGTTCACCAGAAGGCTTTTTGTTATTCGTGTTGAAAACCAGAAGTTAACAAACTTGACCCCTCAGGACAAGTTGACGGCTTAAATAAAGTCTGGCAACTGAGAGCAAAGCTTCAGTCTGAATCTTCCCCGGTGAAGCAGAAAAGCACTTCACCTCGTTGCAGGTCGTCCCGTACGAATGCTCGGGGTTGCAGTCGCAGCTCTGACAGCCGGCGCCGCTGGCCATGTTCCAGGTGTCGGGCGCACAGCGGTCACAGCGTTGACCAATCACGTTGGGTCTGCAATGGCACTGGCCGTTGCTGCGGTTGCAGTGGCAGTCGGTGGAGGACTGGCAGCTGGACTCGTCGCTGCCCAGCTGATTGCAGACACACTCTGTGATCACAAAACAGAAATATGGACAGTTTTATCAGCGACTAAACGTTTCAGCTGAATTTTACATTTTTATGCTGAATTTTTTTTTCTACTTTATGTTTTTTATTTTATTCAACTTCTTGGCTTTCTGACTTCTGGCTACAGAGTCGGTTGCCTAATAAAAAAAACTTATCTGAATATTGTTTGCAATTTTAATTTAACAAAGTATAGCAGCAACAATAACCGTTTGCTTCACATTATACATTTGATATTTTTCATGTTTAGCCAGTCCATACTGGATTTTTAACCTATTGGTTTTCATTAGTTCTGTCTCAGTTATACTGGTTTCTCTGTGTTGGGGGTGTGGAGGAAGTTTTCGCTTTCACTCACTCCTGCAGTCCTGAACCAAGGCGTTGCCGTAGTAACCCAGTTTGCAGTTCTGGCAGGACGGACCCTCGCTGTGGTACAGACAGCGCAGACACTCGCCGGATCTGGCGTCACAGGACTCCGGGTCCAGCATATCGATGTTGCTGTTGCACTGGCACGGGAGACACTGGCCACCTGCCTCTTCAGGGTTTCCATAGTAACCAGGTGAGCACTGATCACAGCGAGCACCTGCAGAGGACGGGAGGTTTGGTTAACAACCCGATCATCAGCGTCCTTGATCTCTGCAGATTTTCAAAATGAGTTCAAGATAACAAATGGACTCTCACAGACAAATGGAAACTGATATTCATTATGTCATAAGCCAAGAGAACAAAATTCTATGAAGTTTGTAAAATAAATCTCTTCAAGCTCCCCAGCCTGAACTTTGGACACACTTCATCCAAGAAAATCCTCCTTCTCCTGTTGCCGTTTTCTCTTGGAAAAAGAAAAGACACAGTCATTTATCTCCAGTCTTCACTTCTATTTTAGGCGAATCAGGATGATCAAATTGAGTGGAGATTCTTCCACAAGTTTCTCAAAATACTTCATCCTCTTCTAAACTTAAGGTTATATTCAGTTGAATAACTTTGCTTAATTTATGGAAGCGCAGACGATTATGTCATGGATTTGAGATTTGTGCTAAATGGAGAAACACCCATTGACAAACATCTGCTTTCTTGTACACCTGTATTAGTTTTTATTTCATGTGTCAAGATTTTACCTGGAGGTAAAGATTTCCAAGGAAAGTAAACTGTAAAAAACTAAATTCTCAAACAAAACAAAAAAATAAATACATCTAATTGTTTTTGAATTTAGCAAATAGAAATATTTTGGTTGAGCTGAACTAAAACAGGTAAGGTTTAATCTGATTTAAATGTATCCATATATTCATTCGGGGTATGTAAACATCTGGTTTCAGTTGTATTTGTTGGTAAAACTGTGATCAATATCACTCTGGTCTACTTTGCAGGAAAGTCCTTCATCAAAGCAACCTGCCAGAAGCAATGACATTAGGTCAGACATGCAGACATTTAATCTCCTCTCTGCCTGTGTTCCTGCTGTCAGATGGATACAAAGAAAGTTGGTGACTCATGCCTCTGTCAGCAGCTGATTTCACCCTGAACATCTTATTTCCTGCTTTAATAACAGACCTGACGTCTCAACACATCCCCCGCTCTCAGAGTTTCCATCGGACTGAATAACAGAGCAGCTTCTCCTCAAATTAAAAGCTTTTCACGTCTGAGGAGACCATAAGTCAGGATCATAAAACAACCCTCAGAGGAACATCTGGAGCTCAGAGCTGCTCCCTCCTCTGTAACCCAAGTATTAACAGACCTGCTAGAAAGTCATGCATGAAATGCACATAGAAAACAGAGAGGAGAGGAGCAACGCTGACACAGGAACACACATTTTAAAGTTCTTGTGACCAATCGGAGATTCTGCAGCCAAGTTCTGTTCATCCTGAACAACCCGCCCAGTGGTCACATGACTTCCTGTCCGGTCTGGAAGCAGTCGCTGGTCAGACTGAGAGGATGTTTATGAACCTCCTGGATGTCAGTGAATGTTTGTGGTGTGTGATGAAGCGACCAAGGCCACAAATAAACACAGGTCTCTCACAGACGCACTGTGACGCTTTCAAGCTGCAGCCAGAAAACCAGAGTTCTGGGAGCATGAACTGGTGTGTTTTGGTTCCCTGATCCTCCTGGTGACCGTGGCAGGTTCTGGGACTGAGTGCTGGTCTTTGTTCTGAAGTGGATCTGCTCTTCCTCCTCAGCTGCAGCTGAAACCTTTCTGCTGCTGAACAGATTTGTCTGATAATAACCGGGCTTTGGATTTATGACTTATGTTCTGAACCAAGTGCAAGAAACTTATTTTTTAGTTTTGTCAAAACTATAATAAAATTAAATGTGTTTCTTTAAAAGGTACAGAAAGAATTTAGTTTCCACATAATATTTCTAGGTTTAGAAGAGCCCAGGCGAGGCACAAAATTAAGAGACATTTATAAAAATATTCATTTTGGATTTCCCTGACACATTTGGACAAACTTGGGGAAAGTTTAAGTTCTGTCTATTTGTGTGTGTGTGTGTTTGTTTGTTCTGTCAAAGTGAATAAAGTTCCCACCTTTGAATCCTGGGCTGCAAACACACAAAACCTGCTCCGAGGTGTCGCTAAGATAACAACTTCCCGCAAACTGCCGCAAACTGTTTGGGCCGTCGGGACACAAACACGGGCGGCAGTGGTCGCCTGAACCCAGAACCGGGTCGCCGTAGTAACCATCCAGACACCTGAACGGGAGGGAAAGAATCTGTGAGGTCAGACGGAACCGATCCGAGACCAGATGCCGTCCCTGCGGGTCACCTGGGCGCACCTGTCGCAGCTGTGTCCGGTGGTGTGATCCCTGCAGGCGGTGCAGCGGCCGGTGGCGGCGTCGCAGCTCTCCGTGTGTCCGTTGCAGGAGCAGGGTCGGCAGGTTGGGAAGCCCCAGTGACCCGGCAGGCAGCGGTCGCACTGCCGACCGTAGGCGCCGGCGACACAGACGCACTGACCGCTCAGCTGATCGCAGATCGGACTCTGGGACCCCAGAGGGTCGCAGGCACACTCTGCAAAACACAGAACAACATCAGAAACTGCAGCCACACTGTAAAAACACAAAATATCACCATTTAGTTTTGTTCTAGATTCCACTGCTGCCCCAAAGTAATTGGTCTAGCATTATTTTTGGTCTAGTGTGTGTTAGCAATACATGTGTACTAACATTTATCTCTCACTAAAAAGTTACTTGCAATTACTTCCCATTTTCAGCAATAGGAATCATCAACTTAAAGCAAACTCCTATGCCTCACTGAAAAGTATTGTGTAGGTTAGTGCATATGTATAAACATGTTGTTTGTACTTGTACATGTTGTTTGTTACACTTGAATTAAGACAAAAATAACTTGTAAGTAACTTTTCAAGCAAATATAGGAGCTTGTCTAAGTCAATAATAATTCCTTAAAATTAATTTTTTTAAAAAGTACTAGTTTCACTGGAACATTATTTTACTTATAGCAAGACATCTTTCCCATACACAGTAAAAAGTGAATTAATCTGCCATCACAAATAGCACTTCTTCATCAATATCAAGGATTATTGAATTAAAACAAACTCCTATATCTTACTAAAAAGTTACTTGCAAGTTTGCTTAGTCTTAATTCAGGTGTACTAAGATATTTGCAGTAGAAACTAGACCAAAAATAATTGGTAAGATTTTGCTTTAGCAGTGTAGAAGTGTGAAACTATCAGCTGCTGCACCTTTTACTGCACTTATTGATTACCACATTATTGATCCGTATCTGACAGGTTGTTTGTTCAAGAAAAGGTGTCTGACCTTTGCAGCCGCTCGGTCCAAACTGAAAGGTGGCCGGAGCGCATCTGTCGCAGTTCCTGCCCGCCACGTTGAGTCGACACTGACACTGGCCCCCGCTGGGGTCGCACACTGTGCTGAGGGAGCCCTGGGGGTCACACTGGCATTCTGGAGAACGGGAGTCCGACACAGGGGACAATTCAAAACACTAAATCTGCACATCCAGGGAGAGACGTGAAGAATTTACAAGCTCAGGGGAATTCAAAGAGGAAACGAGTCGAGTCTTGCTCAGGAAGAGAAGCTGGAGGCTGAGCGCTGATGAGAGGCATTTAGGGATCAGCAAAGACAACAGGTCACTGTTAAAGCAGCTGTGAGGGAGGCAGCTGGAGAACAAGAGGCGATGAAATCAGATTAGTAAATGTAAAGAGGGAGGAAAGGAGAAACATGATTAATGGGATCGGTCACATCTTGATATTTTGAACAATAAAAGTCAATCTGAAGTTTTTCTTCACTGCAAAACAAAGAATCTTTTAGTTTCTAGTGCAAATGTTTTGGTTCACTTGAAATAAGACAAAACTAACTAAAAATTAGCTGTTCAGCGCAATGTAGGAGCTTGTTATAAGTCAATAACTTCTTAATATTGCTGAAAAGGTACGAGTTATAAGTAAACTAATTTGCCATTGCAGCAAGTTATTTTTTCAATATAAGAAAAAATAGTCTTGTTCCAGTGGATGATTGTTTTACTTACAGCTAGAGCTTTTTCATCAATATTAAGGAATCTTCAACTTAAAGTAAACTCCGATATCATACTGAAAAGTAGCTTTGTCTAATTTCAAGACATTTGCACTAAAAACTAAACCAAAAATGTGTGTTAGAATTTTGTGTTTTTGCATTTTATTTTATTTTTTTAACAGCGCTTTCTTGTTGAAAATGTTTTCATAGATCTCTTCCTGGTTTTTACTGAGGAGTGACTGGAATAATCCCCTCTGAATCAGAGCAGAGCTGAAGTCAAACCCTGAGGGGAATTCCTGCTGTCAGCCTGATTGGGCTGGGTCAAAGGTCGGAGTCCGGGGTTAAGTAGAGACATTCCTCAGAGTGCCGAGTACCTTTAGCTCCCTGGTGCAACAGGGCAGAGATGCTGAAGATGAAGTTCCTGCAGATGTCAGTCATCGGGGTTTTAATGACACTCTGGCTGTTCTCCAGACATCGATAACGCTGAAACGTTTCCCAGGCGCTCGCGTCTCCTCCCACAGAGGAGGTGAATATCTCCAGGTTCTTACAGTGCGGCATCAACACGATCTGAGGGACGGGGAGAAAAAAACCCCACTGAGCTGGAGGTCCAGAAGACGTGCAGACCTGCAGTCTCAATTCCGGTTAGCACGACATGGACCACTGATAAACTCTGACTAAATGACTCATTCGGTGAACTATGACCTCAGTGGGTTCTTTGAGTGGACGAAAGGTCAGAAATGAGAAGGTGAACAGTTTCCTTACCGAGTCGATGAGCGTGTACGGAGAGTGGACTTCGCTGAGGGCCGAGTAGAGCGGGAGACTGAGGCGGATCGTGTAGTTCAGCCCAGATTCAAAACAAACCGCCCTCGGCAGAACCACGTACCTGTGGACGCAGAGTCAGCGTACTCTTCAATCACTCATGACTTTTAATCCCATCTTTAAAAAGAACAACAATTAACTAGAATTTGGTGTTTTGCTTGACTTGTTTTGTTTTTTTTACGTGGGGTTTCCAAAGTTAGCCAAATCCAGCCCTGAATGCTAGAGTTCAAGATCTCCTGGTCTTTCCGACTGGTTTCCTTTGAATGCTCCATTTTGTTCACTCACTCACCGCGAGCTGGGATGAAGGGAGATCATTTGGTTGTCGTCGTCTGGCACCGTGTTGATGCAGCGGCTGTCAGCTGTAATTGGTCCAGGCCTCATTACCATCATCAGAACCTCCTCCCATTGGTCGGGCAGCTGCAGAAGAACGTCACAGTAAAGTGAAACGGCGTCTTCCTGACTGACGACACATCCCATGGGTTTCCAGCTTCTCCTGGTTTGCGGTATCAAACCGACAGGCTGAGTCTCACCTGAGGCTCGTAGCGGATTAGAATGTCGTACTCCATGGAATGAGGGATGTTGTCCACAGAGAAATCCAGGAAGGCTCCTTCAGGGACATTGACCAGGCCGACGCCTGTCCAGGTGGGACTGCGGTCATGAGGGTGGGGTCTGGGCACCATCGTCACTCCCTACCGACGATGGTGAGGAAAACGAGCAAAACGAGTTAGAGAAACAGTTCTGTTTTCCTTCCATGTTTAGTACTTCAGAAATTAAAACGTCTCAGTTTAAAGATCGTGTAACAAAAACAACTAACAAGAATTTACCACAGTTTTTTTTAAATCCTGCTTTCTGCTGCAAATATATATATATATTTTATAGGAATCAACTTTAAAGTAAATGTTAGAACTCTAGAAAGTTTTTTTCTTAAATGTTTAACCTTTTTTTTTATTTCCCAGAGGTGACGTAGGATTCAAGCTCCTTCGTCACATAAAAAGGTCAGAGGTTAAACTCACAGGTCCAAACTTGGCGTCTTCAGCCTCGTAGGTGTAGTGATCCAGAGCAACAAAGTAGAACCCGGACTCCACCTGATCGCAGCGACGGCCGAACATGTGATCCCTGCAGACACACTGACCGCTCACCTGATCGCACCTGCAGACAGGAGGTCACACACGAGAACCCAAACTGAGTCATCGCAACAGAAACCTGCTTGTTTCCATCAGGGAGGCTGATTTATTTCAGCAATTTTAGCTCCTTCTTGGTGGTTGAACTGTTCAGTCAAACATTTGGTCCGCGATCCCGTCTCCTCAGTTCAGTCATGATGATCAGTCACACTCATATGGACATCCTACAGCGCCCAGCAGCTTGGCTTTTTTTGTTTGGTTTTTTTTTTAGCCAACTTATAGATATGAGCTATTAATTTTGAAAGCACAGAGAAATTAAAATTATAAAAACAAAGTAAAAAGCTGAAGAGCTTTTAAATTTTTGTAGAAAAAAACAACACTGATTTCTGGTGAAATTCCTATTGATTTCCTCTTAAAATGGCTAAACTTGAACATTGTTACCCTGAATTTTACTCGATTTAAGCCTCAGGAACGCAGCTTGATGCTCCCAATTGTTTATTTTAACGATTTTTTTCGACTCTACTGGCCTTCATTTGATAGTGGTCTGGTCGAGGTTTCAAGCAACAAGTTGTTCCACGGTACAGAGAGCTGCATTTAAAACAGCTGCGACTATGCACAGGTCATCCAACATGTTTGACCATAAGGGAAGATGCTACAAGAAATTTAATAAGACGCAAAATATGTCACCAATCAGCAGAGTCTTACAGTTGTTTTTGATATGTATAATCAGAAAATGAACTAGTGTTACTATAGTGGGAAGAGAAAAACATGAAAGTCTATGTAAGGTTTGTCAGGGAGAACTTGGACTGAAAGTGAGGAATGGGACAAAGATTTCTGAGGCTGATATCAGAGTATAGTGAAAGCTTAGAAGAAGTGTGTTAGCTAAAGAGAAACACAGTGTCTGTAGACCATTTTTCTTCTTTGCTGACATTGTTTGCTTAATGAGTAAAAGAAGGTGCATTTTAGTGTTAAGAGCAATAAAACCCTCTCTTTGCAGGGATAAAAATTGCGCCTTTCTTTAAGAATTGATATTTAAGTGGGATTCCTAATTTTCGCCTGAATATGAAGTATTATTCACTTAAGCCACATGATACAGTGAGTGGTGTTTACAGATCAAGCCGAACTTCTGCTGCAGCTTTAAACTTGAAGGTTAGCATCCAGAAAATCTATCTTTATGAAATAAAAAACTCTTCCACCCTTCCTCTTTTCTAGAGTTAATAATATAAAAATGGGCTCACCGGTTGTGGACGGCCCCTCCCAGGTCGCAGTCGCAGGGTCTGCAGCCGTCCATGTCGTTACTGAGTCCCCAGTGTTCATCCTGCAGACCCAGCAGAATGCCCAGTTACACATCCTCCAGTGTCTCTGACTGAAACTCCCCCGTTTTATGTCAGATCGTGTCTATCTGGCGTTAGTTCGCCACCTCTGAGGACCACGATACGACTGTTGGATGAGTGCAGAGTAACCGGAGTATTTTCCTCACCACACACTGGTCGCAGTCCCGCCCGATCGCCAGACGTTTGCAGAAACAGCTTCCCGTTTCGCTGTCGCACGGGTTTCCTCCCGGAGCCGTTCCCAGGGGACTGCAGGTACACGCTGCAACCATCACAACTCATCAGTCCCAGTCTACATCCTAAATGTATCCAGTAGCACCTGCTTCTGTCTAGGTTTGAAATAAAGGATTTAAGAATCATGTTTTGCTCCCCAGAATCCTGATCTCTCCTGCAGTCTTTTGTTGTCCTGTGGAGATTTCGCCGATGCTCCAACAGCCTTAATTATTTACAAGTATATTCCTACGATCACTGATTTTTATGTTTCAGAGAAAGTCGTTGTTGATGGAAAGCAGCAACAAACCATGAGACTACCAACACCGTGCTTAGCACATCTAGCCATTTCTGTTGTTTCATTCACTTCAGTCTCTGTATCTTGATATATTCCAGGGAGAAATTGATCACTGACTTAAAAGAGTCCACAGCCTTATGCAAACTTTTCAGATCCAACACCTCTGCATCTCCTGTCTATTACTATATGTTGAGAGAAAGTGAGAAAATGTCTGTAAAAGTCAGAAGAAGTAAGAATCTATCTTTCCCCCCCAAGTGGATCTGCTTTCACACCGACTTATTTATGTTCAGCGAGTCACAAAGATCATAGATGATCTGACTGATATCTGCAGCTACATCTCCTGACTAGAAAAACTCCTCACTGCATCACACCTGCATCCATCAAAGAGGAGAAATGTACGTTAGTTTGGGAGCGCCACATTGGAAATCTTTGCGCCTCATTTAAGCAAACACTCCAACCTTCTCTGGAGTGTGGCGCATTTCTGAATGGTGTCTGATCTCCCAATCTGAGTAACATGATGTGGGATATTTCAGAGGAAAACAAAACAAGAGAAGAACCCACATTGTTTTGGAAGATGCACAAGAAAATAAAGATCTGATCTAAAACTCTTTAGCTCACTGCACATGTAAGGTAGGAATAAAAATCTAAAATATAAGTACTTTAATCCAAGCATTAAAATTTCAGATACTAGTTCATGCTATGTTATCTTGTTCATTTATTTCCCCTAGTATTGTGGGACAATAAAGGATATTTCTATTTCTATATTTGTGTTGTTATCAGAAAACTGTTTAGGACATCATCTTTCACACTGGCAACCTTTAGACTAAAACTCCTCCAACAGCATTTTATTTTAACTTCATTGGTAATGAAGACTTTCTAAAGGATAAATGGACATTATTCTGCAGGTAGATAACCTCGTTCATTTATTCTGGATGAAGGCCTTTACAGGTGTTGGAGATCCTTTGGTTACTTTATCAAAAATCTCCATTGGTATCTTTCTAGTATCAAAGCAATTGTTTGCACTCGCTTATTCTTGTAGGATCGCAGAGAGGCAGGGTTACCTGGACAGGTCGCCAGGCCAACACACAGAACAAATATCCATGCACAAACTCATGAGGACAATGGAGAGAGACATGTTAAGGTAGAAGTCATGTTTTTGGACTGTGGGAGGAAGCTGGAGTCCCTTATATGTGCAAGGAAAACATGCAAACTCCATGCAGAAAGGTTCCAACAGCTTCTAGGAAATTACACGTCCTCTTGTTCTGACGCTTGTTACCTCGGGTTTTACTCTTCGGACCCAAAAAGGGGAATGTTTAAACTAATTAGTTCCCCGTTTCAATATCAAGCATCTCAAGTCAGTCCAGCCTGATGACATGCGAATTATTTATCAGTGAGTCTGTTCTGTCTGAGGATCTCTGAGAAACGATCAATGAGCTGAGCCTTCATGTGAGCGTTTCATACCTTTGCAGCCTTCCGGTTTGTCGCTGAGCCCGTAGTACGCCGGTTTGCAGTGTTCGCAACGTTCCCCCTCCACATTGACTTTACACCGACACTGACCGGCGATCAAACCAACTCGGACATCCGTCAATCCGTCGCATATTCCTCCGTTCAGGGAGCCCACAGGGTCGCAGTTACAGGCTGCAGACAAACGAATCGCAGCGAACCAGTCAACATCAGCGGCGCAGAAGTCCAGCTTCATGTCAAACAAGTCATGTCAAACATGTCAAAATTCTGTTGACATGGAAAAATGTTAAAAACTAAATCTCTGGATGTTTGTCCATATGCGCCTCAGTGTGATCATCAGGATGTCAGGCTTTAGATGTGGATGATTAAAAGTGTGATTCTATTTTGTTATTTGAGCAAAGGTTAGAAGATGATCTGTGAGGCAGGTCTGAGCCGGGATGAAACCACATCAAAGGCCTCCAACATGAAAACATTCCTAAATGTTTGGTCTTAAATTCATCCTTTCATCTCCCTTCTTGAAAACGTCTGAGTGCCTGAAATCTGATCAGGACTCAGGACTTTAGCAGACAATACCATGTTATAAAGACAAAAGAGCATTTGAAATGAAAAGCACAGAAACTGAACGCCCCGCTGAGATTTGTGGCTCTTAGAGATCCTGGTTCTTTCTAAAGTCAGAAATCTGCACCGACTCAGAGTCTTCAGGAAACAGCTGGACTCTGGTGTCATTTTAAAACCTTCACGGGTTTAGATTTGAATGAAAACAGGTAGACTCACGCTGGCAGATGTTTGGGTCTCTGAGGTCCTTCTCCGGATGTTGATAATAGAACGGTTTGCACTGCTCACAGTTGTGTCCGGTCGTGTTGTGCCGACAGTCTTCGCAAACTCCTCCGCTGACGTTTCCAGAGGCCATGAACACGGCCGTGTCGAAGTGGCATGAGTTCGAGTGCTGGTTACAGTTGCACTCTGAAGAGCAAAGAAGAAGAACAAGAAGGAGCTTTCATCACCAATCTGATGTCCAGATCCCCGTAGAACAGGGGTGTCAAACTCAGTTTCATTTTGGGCCATATCAAAAATCTGAATCCTCTTAAAGGGCCAGAGTGTATTGATAAAACCCATTTATCTGGTAAAGTGTTAATAAGTAGCAGTCCCTCTAGGATTTTGTGATTGTTTTTTTGAGCTTTTAGTAATCAAAATCACAGATTTTGTGGCGCTAATTCATAAATACTTAGAAATTATTATGATATTAGCGCTAACATACGAGGTCGAATGTGGCTTTTTATTACTTGCCATATAAGTCACAGGCTATAACTTTACACCAAGTAAGGCTCAGACACCAGTCAATTAAACCCAACGTTTTGACCAACTAAGAAAAAATGCAGTAACATGATTTTGTGTTAATTTTGAGGACTTGTGAAAAACTAGGACTTATTGATGTAATTCCACATAAAAAGGTACAGTGGGCCAGAATTGGCACCTGGACCTTGGGTTTGACACATATGCCATAGAAGCCGTTTCAGATTAGATTTATCTGATTATTAGCCGTTTCAATTTTATTAAGACAGTAAAGAGACAATGTGATTCTGACCACTGGCAGAATCATAAACTTACATCTCAATCATCATCAGAACCCAATAAAAATGAATAAGTGGCTCAATGTGGACCTGCAGTGACGGATCAGTGAAGCCACTTCGGATCACTAGAGATCTACATGGGCATTATTGGACCACTTTAAAGCTACAGAGACTGTATTGG
Source organism: Micropoecilia bifurca (assembly GCA_903067075.1). NCBI lineage: Eukaryota > Metazoa > Chordata > Actinopteri > Cyprinodontiformes > Poeciliidae > Micropoecilia > Micropoecilia bifurca. The sequence goes on from CAEGAF010010114.1 coordinate 55,848, forward strand.
GTTAGACAAATGGAAATGGCTTACACACAAATGGATTCTTCTGGAACAGTTTACAGCCATTCAGGACATTCTGCACCAGTATGGAACCATGAGAACTCAACTCACTTTTGCAGGCATTGGTGTTGCGCCCCTCGGCTGGTTTCCAGGGCAGATCGTGGTAAAAGTCTTCGCACTGTTCACAGTTCAATCCTTTAGTGTTGTGGTTGCACATACAGTGACCATGAACCTAAAAGACATAAGACGGATAATTAATAATCATTACATACTCAAAGAGAATTGAAACTGAATTGAACTGTGCTAAGAGATTCAGTGGAGGCAAAAACCAGAGGACTCACCATGCCCTCCATGGTTTGGCCTGCTCCCTCGACAGGGGCGCATTCAGACGCATGTCCATAACAGAAGCAGTTTCCTCTGACCACCATGTCATAGATGGCGTAGTAATACTTCTCCTTGATCTCCATCCGAGAGTCCAGCAGGTTGTCTCCGAGTGTGTGCAGCTTGGTGAACTTAACCCGCAGGTTGGTGATCTTCAACAAGTCTGAACAAAGAGGCAATAATCACAGATCAATAATCTTTTGCTAACTGAGACTCCGGATAAGCTGTCCGATTCAAGGAGACGCACTCTGGATCCGTGGACTGTAAGGGTCTTCAATACGAAAAGCTGGGTCCAGGACTCTGTAAATCACCTAAAAGAAGAACAATTAACATTCAAACAAACAACCAAGCAGCACCAAAAGGTCACAGTAACGGATCATCATGTAAGGACGCTGAAATGCCATTACAGTTGCCTCCAAATGCTTTCAGGAGCTACAGTACCTCGCCTTCAGTGGATGGCTCAATGTCCGAGTAACGAGAGTCACAGATGACATCATCAACCTTCTTCATCGGACCATGGGAAACTGATGGAAAGGACGACTCGCAATCGTAGGCAAAGTAACGGTAAACCTGCCAGGTCTTTCCATAGTCCGCTGATCGCTCAATGACCATGGCAGCTGGTCGAAACGTCTGACGAAAGAGAACAGGTAAAGATGACGCGTCCAAAACTCATCTGACTGTCTAAATAAGCTCAACAATGAGTTCATCCAATAATCAACGGTGCTGGAATGGCCATGTTTCTACTTATTGTTGGTTCAAGAAATCAGCAGGAAGACACTGAAGTCTAATTACTTTTAAAAAGAGAATCTGGTTGAAGCATAAAGATCTGGGCCATTTTTATGGTTACTCAATTGTTCTGACCATCTGCTCTACCACACCAGCATCAACACTTGAACTCTGCTTCATCAAATCAAATGGACTCCGTCTCCACCTCCTGCTGGGTGGCACCACACTTGGGCTCAGCACCCAGTTTCTCAGAATTTCAGATTTTTATCTCCAGTAACTCAGACTGTCAGGAAGCCTCTGATGTGTGAGGAGCTCACCTTGAAGGTCATAATGAGGTGAGTGAAGTGAAACTCAGCTTCAAGGTTCAGCTGGACGGTGACATTCTCCAGACCTGAAGAGCCACAAATAAAAATCAGTTTGTACGAAACAACCAGCCTCAAATGTTGAGTGATCATCATGGTTACTGATACACACTTCAGTGACAACATTCTTGCTTTTCATGCAATACAAAAGCATAGGTTGTTGATGAAACATTATAGATACAGAATGCTAAAGGAGGCCAAAAAAGTTCTTGAAGAACTGGAGTGGCTTGAATAGTGGATCGAGTTTTGGTAGCGATAGAGGCCATAGTATTCTGGACCCACTGAGGTTAATATATGTGAGAGAGAGTGACACCAAGATGAAATTTGTAGTATGTGGAAGGGATGATGAAGTGATTAAATATGGGAATGCAGCTAGGTGACAAAAGACAGACATGATTTAAGCAGACTGTTATTTGTATGAGTTGTGGACAAAAAAGCAATGTCTAGAGCAGGGGTCACTAACTCCAGTCCTCAAGGGCTACCATCCTGCAAGCTTAAGATTCACCTATGCTCCAAAATGTCTGAATTCCCTCACCAGCATTCATTCCTCTGCAATAGGCTGGAAACGAGCAGTTTATTTGACCAGGTGTGTTTGAGCAGAGACGCATCTAGAAATTTGCAGGATGGTGGCCCTCGAGGACTGGAGTTGGTGACCCCTGGTCTAGAATGACTCAGAAGGACTTGTGGTGGAAATGTCAATACTGAAATCCTACCAACTGTCTTAGCAAAGTGTCCATGGGACATTTAAAGACACTCAGAAAAAGGGGTAGACTGGAAAGAAGAGTTGGTTGATATGTCAGGGAGGAGTTGCATTGAAATTACAGAAGACATCATCAAGAGAAATCAGTTGTATGGTGAACATAAGGAGACCTAGGGTACACATAGAGGTTAGTTAGTGGCCCATAATAATGTGAACTTAAAAGGATTTGATCTAAATATGTACAAAGCCATGGAGATAAGTTTCAAACATTGTTAAGTTGATGAGATTCAGAACAGGTAATGATCTAGAACCAGCTGCCCTGAGGATGTTGTTTCAGATCCTATTTCTGTACGACGATGGGGATGGAAACCAGACTGAAATTCTCCTCAAGAGAGTGTAATTGATAAATGGGAGGGAATCGAACAGGCAATTTTTTTCAAGGACTCTGCCAATTTATGGTTTGTTAGTGAAGCTCAATAACAACAGGACATTTGAATTCTCATTCCCAGCAGTCAGGTGAATGACTGTAGGCAAACTGCTTGACTCAGAGAAGAAACAATAAATATTCCCTTAAGTTCCTAACAGATTCTTTTCAGAGGTCGGTCCTGAAAATTAAAACACAATGAAACAAAAGCAGATTGATGCCCTATTTGTTAGATTGTCCCTAGTGGCATCACTCTGGTATTACAGGCAATGTTTAATTTGTAAAGCATCTGAGCAGTTTCAGAAACACGCTGTGACTTCCACCTGTGAAGTTGAAAACCGGTTCAGATGTTCGTATCTTCTGTTTGAATGGCAGAACAACACAACTGAATCGTTACCGTTCTCAGACTGCCACCAGGTCTTCAGCCTGTTGGGACCAAATGTGGTGACGACGTTTTCAATTCGGTGGCTGTGGTTGTGATTGGCCATCTCATCGTCATATGGTGCTGCTGAGTCACACACAAAGCACTTCTTCTCCTCCTGGTTATAAAAACAGAGGGGGAGGGCAAAGAGTTAACAGGGAGTTAAATTCCTTGGATTCCTCTCTGCTGGTGGTCAGTGGAGATAAAACTCTTCAAGCAAAGATTCCTGAGAACAGTCTAAACCTTCAGCAACACCTTCAAGCTGGGAGGTTTCTACATGTGCTACTGCTTTACCTCATTTGTTGGAATAAGACTTTCCTGATCCGAGGTTGTTGAGCACTATTATCTTCTTCGCTCAAAGAACTTTTATATCACAAACATTCTGAAAAGTGCATCAGAGGCAACATGGGGTTCAGTGCTTTGCTCAATGACGCAGAACCAGACCTCAAACACATCCTAAGCCACAGCTGCTGCTTATATTTTCTTTGTCCTTTGAACCTTTTGATACCAACTGAGAGTCTAAAACTCAAAACTAACATATCAGGTTCAAACAGTTTACGCAATCGGACCCGAAACCAACAATAGGGTTAGTACGAACACTTTATGCTGACAAAAAAAAAGTCCCAGAAAGGTTTGGTTTCATATCAGATTGGATGGAGAGTGTTGGACCTTTTCACTGTTCTGTTTGTTGAAACATCTGGATAAACATCTGCCCGCAGCCAGACTCTCAGCCTCCTTATAGGGAGATCGTTTTACACAGGAAACACCACAGACTGTAACACAGACACACACAGTTTAACCAAACACACAGAGCATCCATCCCAGGGACAGGCGGGAAGTCTGCAGGAGGTCAGAAACTGAAGGTTGTTTCCCAAGAGACTCAAACGGGCTGGTGAGAGAGGCTCCTTTACCGACTTTAGAGCCTCAAGTCTTTCAAAGAAGCCCATTCATTCATTCATTCATTTTCAAACTAAGAAGCTCACAGAAATCCTTAGTAGCTTAGTTAAAAGTTTAACCTGGACCATGAATTTTAACTTTAAGACTGGCCCAACACCTGGTTTACTCATTATTTCTGTCCACACACATGTCCATCTTTGTGAAAGTCAAGTTTTGCACCCCTATGACAAAGGGCAACAAGACTGAAGGTCATGATGTAGAGCAGATTTTGTCATAGTGCGAGGCTGAATGAGGCCGGTTGATGTGACCTACTGGTGTTACAGTGTCCTGATGTTGGAACCATCAGATCAGCAGAGCAGCACCTAAACTCGTTGGCCTTGAAGGAACGACTCCATTTGGGCAAAATAAGTATCGAACTTGTCTTTTACCTGCAAGTGGCTGACGATGCAAAACGGTTCTGGACGTTTCAGTCCGCAGGTAGAGGTGGACAGCAGCTGGTGAGCTCGGCCAATCAGAAGATCCCCTGTCGCTGGGTAGCAGCTGCCTTCAGTGCAAACATCGCTAAACTCTGGGAGGCTGAGGTCATCTGGGGCCCCGGCCAGTGAGTCTCCGCCCTCCTGAGCGCAGGTGAGGACCTGCAGAGCTGAGAGAACGAGCCAGGACATTCAGACCGGCTCAAGCAGATGATAGTCTGAAGACGAGGAGCAGATGCTACTCAGCAGGATGAAGGTGGATGCATTCACAGCTGGCCACTACAATTACATCCACTGACCTTCTAAGCTGCTCTGAGTTTAAACGGGTCAATAGAAATCTAACACCTAAAAAAATGACTGAAGGGGCGAGACACGTCTGAGTTTCACACAGCATCATAAGATTCTGATCCATCAGACTGATCTTAGGTCAGACTTACAGTATTTATGAATTTCTCTAAATGGTTGAGTTGAATATTTAAAAGACCAAGCAGAGACAAGAGCTGAATAAAATTAAAGTTTACGCCATCAAAATTTTCTGAGATCAGATTTATGTATAATCTCTTTCAACAAGACGGATCTCTCTATTCACGCCCAGTTTTTCATCCATTAGACTGAACCCAGGTCAGATTTAGAGTAGAAATATGGGAAATTCAGTCAGCAGCATGTATAAACATATAGATTAATAATCAATTTAATATCAATGTCAGATTTATTCATATAGCACTTTAAAACAGGTTTAAAACTGCACCAAAGTGCTGAACAAAAAATGATAATAAAATAAGTTAAAGAAGGATAATAAGAAAAAAAATATGTATAATGTTAAAATAATAAAACATACAAAGAACTGAGTAGGGTAACTACAAATTATACATATTTGTGCATAAAAGATGTGAAAATAACTCCACTTAAAAAGTTGAAGTTTGTTGGGAACTCAGCTGATTTAAACATTTTATCATTTTTTCCTCTTCTAATCTCAGACCAGTGTTTCAAACTGACCAAATTAATTGATCTAAACCCAGCCGACAGAGGAAAAAGTTTCTTGAACATTTTTTTCAGCACTCTAAAGATTTGTCTCCACTCTCTGAAGTTTCATTTTAAAGTCGTTTAAATTTTCTCTTTGTCCCTGATTGAAAACATCTGTGTCAGGATTCACCTTGTTCCGGCTCGGAACCAGTCCGAGCCCGTTCCAGAAAACCTTTAAGTTTTTAACATGTTTGAAACTGAAAGTTGGAAGAAAATTAACATTTCCAAGCTGCAGCTGATCTCAGGTCAGATCACCGGCACTGAGTTCTAGGGCTTGTCTGGGGGGAAAAAAACCTCTGCAAGAACGGAGTCACATTTACTCACCGAGCAGCACCGTGAGCCGCAGCTGCAACATGATCCACAACCAGAACCGCCGATGAAAACGTCCAGACACCGGGACCAGAACTTGTCAGACCCCAGCAGACCCTCTGAGGATCCTGTGGGCTCCCAGGACACCCCCCCCCCCCTCCCTCCCCAGGCCCCTCGGCAGCCCCAGCAGAGCTCCGCCCCTCCGAGAGCCACCCACCCCCACTTCCGGCCGGCCCACATCAAAACCACTCGAATAGAACAGTAGAACGGAACATAAATCCGTCCAGAACCAGAACAGCACTCAAGATTTAAAAGATAAAGCCTGAAGAGGAATAAAGAAAAAAAAAAATCCGGACTGAGCTCTGGAGCCATCAAACTGCAGCTGATCTGAAGTCAGCAGAACATTTTGGTCAGTCAAAAGAAAAGAAATGAAGAGTTCAAAATGAGAACGTTCACAGATTGGATCCCGGATCAGTTTCATGCTGAAAACGTTCAGTCTGAAGAGCCTATAGATCACCTTGATATTTTCACTATTCATCATTTGTTACTGATTAATGCTGATATATTGATTCCCCTGTCTAAAACAAAGTTTGACTCTTAACCCCCTCTAGAAAAAGCACACGCTCCTCGGGAGGACCAGAGACAAAGACATTCCTGAGCCCCTTCCCTCCCACTTTGATGAAGCTCACCTGCAACAACAAGGACGTTGTAAGTGTGTGTGTGTGTGTGTGTGTGTGTGAGTGTGTGAGCTTTATGTTACCTGCTTAGGATCTCTTCTGGTGCTCTCACCCATTTTCTGATGCCTGGTAAGGCCATGTGGGACCCAAACCCAGGCCCCATTCACCAGAACCACAGGTCGTGTCAGGGCCTAAGTTGAGGGTAATGTTAGAGTAATGAGTTTATTCTGGCTGTACTGCCCTGCTAAGTGCTTGGTGCAATTGGGAGCTACTAAAAAAGTCATATAAAGTTAAACTTGGTTAAAAATATAAGTGTTTGTATGGATGTGTGTGATGTCAGCAGGCTGCCACATGTTCATTGACAAAGCACTGCAGTCACATCAAGTTGTCCTGCTGGAGGTTCTTTCTCCCTTCTTCTCTCCTTCAGGTGTTTACTGTAAACTTCCTGTTATATTATAAACAAAGGCTGAGTGCTGATTGGCTGCTGAGGAACTGAGTTAAAGACTCATGAAATCTTTTAAAACCTTAATAACTTTGCATCTTTTCCGTCCTTGGTCTTTTTAATCCTTGCATCGTTGATTTGTTTACTTTCAATGGGATTTTAACTACATAGTGGGGATAATGATGTGTCAACTTCTGTGCTTACATCTGGTTTCCTTGTCTCCTTGGAGTCTGTTTCAGATGCCCTGAAAATGCAGAATTATCCGTTTTGAATGTTTAAAAATACAAACATGAAGGGTTCTTTTTACTTTGTGAGTTTAATAATTATGCCATGTTACAACTTCATCATTTAAATCGATGTTCCCCAATCCTGTGCTGCTTGGTTCAGACCTGAATTTGTTTTTGTCTTGTGCATCACACTCTATAACATTTAGAATCATCTCTATCTAGGATCACATGTATTGAGCAGAATAACATATACAGGGCATATTTGCATTGTTGTTTAAAGGAGCAGTCTGGAATTTTCTTGTTTCCTGATCAATTCCACTTTGCTGTCCAAAGGAAACGCACAGATGGGGAGTTTTAAAACATCTGGATTTTGTTTGAGCAGCTGTTCATTTCCTTGCTTTGAGTTGTAGTGGGTTTACTCTAAAAACTATATTGAAAATGTCAGCGAAATTCAGAGAATGGGTCATTCTGACACAGATGACGCTTCAGCGGGAAACATTCCGCAAATTTCTCTGAAAAACGGCACCTCCTGGTGGATAGAAGCTGAATAAATCAACTAGTTTTAAACAGATATTCTGAGTTGTTTCATTCATGCAGGAAAGGCTTCATCTGAAGTAGATTAAAATGTCTTTTTTGTCTATTAGAGTTTCTTTCATGCCATTAAGATTTTTTTCAATGGTACATTAAATGAAATACTTAAAAAAGAGGCAAAACTAAAATAAAATAAGATTTGTCACTGATCTTTCCTGAAGCTCTATTGATGCCTTTTTCCTAACTGATTGGTACTGAAAACCGTTCCTGCCACAAATAGTTACACTAATATATGAGGATTAGTTAAATTCACTTTATTTCTCAAATAACTGGAGAAACATGCACCATTATTCAATTCAGTTAGGTTCAAATTAGCTTTTTCATTTCTCTGATTCAAAACAAATGACCTCTCAAGGTATTTTACAAAGCCGTAATATTTAATGTATAAAATACATTTGTTTCAATTCAAGCCGCATGCTTGAACAAGCATGTGGCGACAGTGGACAGGAACATTAGTCTAAAATGAATAATCTGGTTCAGGGTAAGAGGTCATCCGCTGGGTTTCAAGACCGGAATAATGAGAATTTTGATAAATGTTTGCATATGTCTGAAACTACAATCTGTTCCTAAAGAAATCACTCAGAGCCAATGCAAAGATAATCATTTCTTACTTTTATGATGTAAGTTTTGAGCTTTATAAAAGTTTCTAACATAAAAAAGCACATATTCCAACTGTAAGAGCATTAATTTTAACTTCAGATATAGATTAACATTCAAATCCTCATTTTTCTTTGTTTTCAGGACCCTGCAGGACTTATGAGGAACATGTGGTGTAATAATCAGCTTTAGAGGCGATTTCCTTTTGAAGTGACTCCACCGTCTGCAGCAGCTCGGCCACCTCCACCATTTTCTCCTCCTTCCTCTGGATCAGCAGCTGGATTTTCTGCTCCACATCTGCCAGAAACAAATGTACAGGAAACATCAACTCAGCTCTGTCTAAAACATCTCGCAGAAACCACATTCAAACCTTCAGAACCCAGACAGAAAAACATCAGGGCCACTGCAGGGAGCAGCTTCCTTTTCTCACATGCAGGAATTAGGATATGGGCCAGAACAAAGATAAAGTTTTTTTTGAGGAAGACCCGTCTCACTCTCCTCCTCCGGGTGAAATTTTGTCGTTCGCCTAAATTACATAAACTTATTCTTGTGTCTTGGGTCTATTTCTTCTGCTCTATTTCTTCTGAATCATCAACATTTACCAGAAAAAACTAGTAGAAAAGAAACATCCTTGGTAACTAAGAACAAAAAGATATACTTTTGCTCTTGTGAGATGGAAAATATATTCCATCTTTTTCAAATAAAAGTAAATCTACATTTTCCATCCGGTCCACCGGGACCTGGTGCTGATCTCCACAGGTCATGGTTCACCTGGACAGGTCACCAGTCCTCAGCCTCACACTCCTTTCAGTGTTTAGGATTTATTTTCTTCTACTCTCCCTGTAAAACCGATGTGTTATCTAACCTGTTCGGTGTAGCATTTGTAAGCTCATATTCTGTGTGGGACATTAATAACCCCACAGCAACTCTTAGTCTGATTATTATAACCTTCTATCTGTTGGAGTCTGTCCTCCATTTGTCTCTGCATGTCTTCGGTCTCCTTCAGGATTTCCTGCAGTCGATCTGCGGCTTCGTCTTCAAGTGTTTTATTCAAGTGTTTCTCCTTTAAGAGCTCAAACTGCTCCTGAACTTCTTGCAGCTCCTGTTGGGAGAGAAAACGACTCATAAATCTGGTCAAGCCCGGCAGGAGCAGCAGCTGCGGACAGTTTTCAGATTTTACCGTGTCATTAGAAATGTTGATCAACGCTGACTCAGCAGTTTTTCTGGCCTCTTTGGCCATCTCTCTGTTCTGCTCCGTTTTATTTTTCAGAGTTTCAATCTCCTCCAGCAGACCTACAGGCTGGTTCATCAGCTTATCCTCGATGCGGTTCAGTTTGTTTCCCGCCTGAAACATGGCAGAGAAACCATCAGTACCAGTCAGGCTGAGACGATTACAGTAAAATAAAAATATAGGAACGTTTGAGCCTCACCTCTTGGATTCGGTCTTTGGCGTCGTCTCTGTCCTTATTTGCAGCCTCCAGGTCGTCGTTGGCTTTGCTCTGAGCTGCGTCTGCATCCATAATGCCACTGAGGATGTCTTTAACGTCGATGTTTTTAGTTTGCTCCCTGTTAAAATAAAAAATTAAATAAATAAATAAAAACGGTTTCTGAAAATAATCTCGCTTTCAGACACCAACTTGGCTTCTGTCGCTTTCTGCAGAAGCTCCTGAGCTGTTTTGGCTTCATCCTGCAGCTTCTTCAGGTCCTCCTGGAATTTGGTGGCACTGTTCAAAAGATCACTGATCTCATTGATCATCGATTGGATCTCAGCAGGTGATCGCGGCAGCTGGATCCTCAGGACAGCGTTGGCCATTTTCTCAATGTCACCTGGAGGAACCATTTCATCTGCCAGGAAGGAAACAGGCAGAGATGTTTCCCACAGCAAGATGCATCACTCTGGTACATATTTAGAGGACGGTAGGCGTAGAGCCGATCATTTAATGGTTGGATTATTTGGTCTCCTAAAAGAACTGACTTTACGCCGGTGAACACTGACCCATCAGATACTGTTTGACTCTCTGGAGCAGCTCCCTGGTTTTGTTTTTCTCTCTCTCCACTGATTCGGTGCTGGCGCTGATCTGGCGCTGCAGGTCTTGGGCCTGGTCTTTGACGTCTTGAGCCACTTGCTGGACATCACTCATCTGAAACGGTGAAAATAATAGGAACACCTCTTAAAACAGAACGATCCTCAGAGAAGACTCACTAACTAGTCTACATCAACCGTTTACCTGCAACAGATTTTTCAAAGTGTTGCTTCTAACCAGACTTGGTAAAAGTTCTGGTTTGGCGCTGAAGCTTTCCTGCCATCAGTTTTTCTTTTTCTGTTTCTATCAGCTCTGGGGACCTAAAATCTGTTTTTGTCTTGGCAGAAAGTCTTTGCAGCTTCAGAGGAAGTAACCATTTTAATGAGGACTGGGGTGTTTGACTCATGCAGACTAACAAGCAATTAAAATGCTGCTGATCTTGAACTGTTCAGTTTTAGGACAAGTCGATAAAAACCTGAACCGTAGGCAGTTTTAAACGGGCTCCAAGCCCAACACAGCAAGTTTTCCCATCCAGGATGATATTCCTGCCCAGTTTCCCACAAGTCAACCAAATTGGGATTTTGCAGAACAACACTGATCCCTGAAAGACTTGGCTACAAGAATCAAAAGAATTTAAAAATTCTTAATTTTTTTTAAATAGACATGTCTATAACAAGAACAATACAAATCAATGCACTTAGACTTAATGCTTTTTATAACCAAAAAATGTTAAATGTCATTTCAACATCTGCAGAACCAACCTAAATTCATACATTTTGTTTTAATTCATAGTTTGATAAAATTCCTAAAATATTCTCAGAAGACTGAGTTTACATCTGGAATAATATAAAGTGATGTGCACTTACCTACATCGAATGCTTTTACATTTACATTTTTACTAATATAGATCCACAAATAAAAGCCATCTTATTATAAAATTCCCACAGGAACCAGCTCAGTGGAGAAACCCTCCCAGTGTTCCCAGCGTAAACTTGCCTTTTTCTTTGACTCGTCTAGGTTGGATGGGAATTTGAAGAGTTGCTCTTTTACTTTCTCTGCCATCTCAGAGGCTTTCTGGGCATCGGGAACAGCTCCGTCACAGATCTGACCTCCAGGACATCCAGAGCAGTCCTCCGGATCCGGTCGGCCGCAGATCTGAATCAGACCAAAACAAATTGCTCAGATGAAACGGAAGATCATTCAATTTCTTTAATACCACTTATAAGAACTAGAGGGTTCTCCATTAGATAAATCACTTGTTTCTGCAGCGTATTCTTCACCTTTTGGTTGAGTTGGCGCACGTTGAGCTCCTTGACCTTCTTCTCCAGAGTTGCCAGGTCTCCTCCGCCGCTGCACATGCTCAGTTTGCGCTTAGTCTCCTGTCTGGTGTCCATGGAGTCCTCCACAGCTTTAATGGAGTTTCTCACCCGCTTTTCATCTGACATGAAAGTTTTGTGAAGCTTCTGGATCTCCTGCAGCATCTCTGCAACAGAGTGGAAACACAACAGAGATGATTATTTCTTATTAAAATTAAAAATATGTTTTAAGGTTTAGCTTTAAACCAGTAAATTCAATATCAAATCAGAAAAAGCAGGTGATCTGTTTGGTTGAACTAAAGTTTGTTTCTGGTGTTCATATAAAGCCAATCTTCATGTCTCACCTTCCACTGGCTGATTTTCTTTCTTGTTTGGATCCTTGGTGAGTTTATCCTTCAGGTTTTTCAGCATCTTCTGAAACTCCACGTTAATGTTAATGATTTCATTGTTAAGGAGGACAGACGGGTCGATCAGAATTATGTTGGTGTCAACAGCATCTTTCAGCTTCCTGCACAGAGAAGTCCCTTCAAAATCATTGGTTTCTGCAAACAACATGTGCCTTTAACAACCAGGAGCCAGATTATCTTTGACTCAACAAAATGTAAAATATGGATCTCACCTAATCTTCATGTAGAGTTTCTCTACCTTCTCCAGCTTTGGCAGAGAGAAACCAGTCATGTTACCAACGCTGTCCAGTCTGGAGTGCATCTCCAGCATCTGCTGCCAGTACTGACTGTGAGTGGGATGCTGGGTGTTGCCGTGCAGAGGGATGAAGGTCCTCATCCTATGGGCGGCTCGCTGGACATCAGTGACGTTTTCGGTCCACAGAACCATGCATTCATGGCATTTCTCGCAGGCGGGAAACTCTGAGCTGTAGCCTGGAGCGCACTCGTCACAGAGGATCCCGCTGACGCCGGTCCGACAGATGCACTCACCGGTTTCAGGGTCACATGACGGGCGCTGAGTTCCCTCAAGGTTACAGTCACAAGCTAAAAACAAGACGCGATGAAATTAGGCAAAACAAGCTTTAAATTAATGAAATATATACAAATATAAAGCTTATGAAAAATTGCAGCAATCAAACTGTTTTTGTCCTTTTGGGTAAGCTGCAGTAAACAGCAATGCTTTGAGTCCTGATTAAACACTTTCTGTGGATCTCAGGTTTTCAAGGAGTTGTTTGGTTCTGGTAATGGACACATTGAGTGAACATGTGTGGGACGATCTGACGGGTCAACATGGATTATATTTGACCAGGAACTCTGAATTTGAAAAGGTGTTTGATGCCAAATGTTTGTGCAGTCATAATTTTTTGTAGAACAGTTGATTGATACCAAATTTGTTTGATTTTGTAAATGTGCATGTATGTGTGTGTGTTGAGCTTAAGAATAAAGTCATTGGCTCAAAGTAATTTTTTTTTTGTAGATATGTTTATTAATTTTGTTTAATAGAAACAACATAACACAAACAAAAACAAGAGCTCAAAACAGTCCAGTCCATAAGAGACATAAAAGAAAAGACAGGGGGGGTTGAGGGGGCACACATGTTTATGAGTCCCCCGATCAGTGTTAATACCCATAATAGCGGGATCACTACGAATTGCTTCGGCCAGTGGTTCGATTG
>CAEGAF010010126.1:0-16681 GCA_903067075.1 Micropoecilia bifurca
CCTGTCCATGTCGTGGCTGATATTTTGTGAAAATCCGACAGAAATGCTAAACTAATCGACTCAGAAATACTCTGTAGTCAGTCGACGCCATGTTAACTAGGCGAGTTAAAGCTTTCCTTGTGAGACATGAAGTCCGAGGGGCGTTTCTGGGCGGGGCTTGGTGAGGTCCATTAATGAGCAAAAGTACCACCAGCTAGCAACACTTCGTCCCTTCGGGCTCCTTTTGTAACACACATTTCATTTCCATCGGTTGTTGTCCCGTTGTGTTGTCGTCTAACTCGGACTAGAACGTCACAAGCTTTAATTTAGCTTTATCCTATAGATAAAGCACAAAATTTGAATAAAATATACACAAAATATTTTTTTCAAATATCTGACTGAACTAACCTGGGTCATGTGACACAACGATGTATATTTTCCAGGTATTTGCTGAGTATTTTTTTATTTTAAACATTGTAGTCGGTGGATGATGCCTGTAAAAGCCTTTGTCCAGGAGCAGAACTCAATACATTATAACAGTTTAAGACAATTTAAGAAGTACTAAAATTATATATTATGACAATTAAGTATAAGTAGTCATGTAAATAATGATAAAAGTATCAATAAAAAATTAAAACCCATTTTGTCCCTATTCTCAAGAATCACTGAGGAGCGAGAATGACTTTACATCTTACACAGCTGTCTACAGGATGTGATGACTGATTCTTTTGAGGGATTTCTGGGCTGCCACTTGTTGGGATTGAAGAGTGAGCAAAAAGCCCTGGGTAAATCAGAATCAGACACAAACAACTGAAGCATACAGCCAGAATATTTAGAAGTACAACCCAGCAGGAGCTGTTCAAAGGTTTTTATGAATACAATTTTTTTATTTCCTTACAAAGAGAAAATATACCCTATTAGTATACCAGCTATTCTTCCTGCTTTGTTCTCTGCTGTGTTGCATCAAGCCATTAGTCTTAAAGTCACCTAAAGTCACAGTTGGATGACAGACGTGTCAGAAGATCTTAAAGCCCTTGAGCAGGGTGAGTGTGGCGGCTCTCCGTTTGCTCTGAGCTCTGGATGTCTTCACTGTGACCAGCTTGGCGGTGGCAGGTGCCGGCAGCTCCTTGTAGCATAGAGTGGAGAAGGAGTGGACACCCAGCAAAGCTTTGTCCTCGCTGACATAGGCAGCATTGAGCAAGTTGCTGTGCTCGCCACCTCGCTTGGCCCTTCGGACTGCCTCGTGGAAGATGTGCTGCACAGCCAGGAAGTCCCAACAGGCGGACACCTCGAAGAAGGAGCAGTCAAAGCGAGTCGCCACAGCCTCACCATCACTCTGACTCACCTGCCTGAAAGAACAAATCAACCTTTAGACCAGGGGTGGGCAATCCTAGTCCTGGAGGGCTGGTGTCCTGCAGCTCTTCGATGTCTCCTTGGTCCAACACACTTGAATCCAACAGTTGAATCACCTCCTAAGTGCAGTCAGCTTCTCCAGAGGCCTCCTACTGACCTCATTATTTGACTCAGGTGTGTTCTTCTTCTTATTATTATTGGTTTTTATTGGCGGTTGGCAACAAACTTTCAGTAGCATTACCGCCACTTACTGGTATGGAGTGTGGTTCGTGATGATCTATAAACTTTCACTTCATACATAATTTCTGACTTCTGACTAAACTAACACTCACACATACATACCTACTTATATTACCCTATTTGCATATAGTTTTTTTATACCATACTTTGTTCTTAACATATTTTCTACCATCTTGCCCTAATCAAATTCTATGAAATATCCTTGTTTTTTTAATAAGTCGAATAATTATTTCAATATGTTGCTTCCCAATTCTCTCCTAAAAAATTCTGTTAAATTGAATCTTTCTTTAATCTCTTCACATTCTCTCAACATATATCTTCTATCTTCTTCATATTTATAAAACTCTAAAAAAAACATGTTCTATTGTTTCAAACTTCTCACAATACTCACACTTTCCAGTTTTATGCTTCTGGATATTGAAAAGTGAATAATTAAGCCCTGTATGACCAAACCTTAATCTTGTTATAATTCTATCCTCCTTCCTGTTTCTTCTTCCCTTTCTTTTCCTTCCTACAACCTTCTGAATTTTATAAAACCATCTTCCTGTTAGTCCTTCATCCCACCTTCTCTGCCATATTTTCATCAGCTCTTCTTTGACTTTACTTTTCCCTTCAGACTTACTTGTCTTAACTGTAAAACTAATGGGACTATGAATTGCCTTCTTTGCCGTTTTATCAGCTTTCTCATTTCCTACTACCCATATATGTGCTAGAACCCACACAAATGTAACTACTAACCCCATATTTTATAATCTATATAGTGTATGATATACTATATTTCTAATTATATGTCTCTCCTACAATCTGTATTATAATATTTTATGCTTATTAAAGCCGAGCTTGAATCAGAGCAAATTGTTGCTTGCAGTGGTTTCACATCCTCTATCCATTGTAATGCCAATAGAATTGCTAATATTTCACCTGTATAGATTGATAGCCCATCCATAATTCGCTTCCCTATATTTAAATTGAATTCTGGAATTGTACATGCTATTCCTATTTTTCCTTCAATTTTTGATGCATCTGTATAAATTTGGATATAACTATAGTAATTATTTAAATGTGATTACACCGAGTATCTATCTATGACCTTTGTTTTGTCTTGTTATTTAACCATTAATAACAAATCGACTGTGGATTCTGGCAGCATCCAGGGTGGTATAACTGATATTGGGTCTGTTTGACTAATTTCTAAAGTATCCATTTTAAATTCCTTAACATCTTTTCTAATTTTCCATCCATAACTCCTCATCTCTTTCTTTTCCGTTTCCCAACATAATTTTGAAATTTCCCGGGTTGGATGTTCACTTTTATGTCCCATCAAATTTAACCAATAATTCATTCCTAATTTAGATCTCCTCAGATCTAGTGGCATTTCTCCCATTTCTACTTCTAATGCTGCTGTTGGTGTTGTTTTGAAAGCTCCCGTACATAATCTTATTGTTTGATGTTGAATACTGTCCAATTTATCCAGATGAATTTTAGCTGCTGACCTATAAACTAAACAACCAAAATCCTTCCTCATTCTCTGTCTGCCCCTCAATCATTACCAGCCAAACATCTTAATATATTCTATTTTTTCTTACATTTATCTACAATCTTTTGGATGTGGATTCTCCACTTTAATTTCTCATCAAACCACAACCCCAGAAATGTTATACTCTTTACCTGTTCAATTTTTTTATTATATAACTTTAATTACTTTCATTTTATCCACTGAGAATTTAAATCCCCATTGTAATGCCCACAGCTCTATATCAACAATGACCTTTTGTATTTTTTTCCCTATAAACTCCAAATTCTTCCTTCTTTTCCATATTGCTCCATCATCTGCGAAGAGTGAGCATCCCATATCCTTTCCAATATTTTTAATATTGGAAAGGATATATATTATTAATATATAATATTAATGATTAATATGTCATTAATCATCACTGAGAACAATACTGGACTTATAATACTCCCCTGTGGCGTACCATTTTCCACTACATATTTACCTGAAACTACCTCTCCAATTTTTACCTGTAATTTCCTGTTTGTTAGAAAATCTTTAATCCATTCATATATTTTTCCTTTAATCCCCAATTTGTATAATTTAATTAATAAACCCTCTATCCACATCATATCATATGCTTTTACAATATCAAAAAATACAGCCACTACACTTTCTTTGTTTACTTGAGCTCTTCTGCCTTCATGCTCAAGACATAACGTTGGATCATTAGTGCTCCTCCCTTTACGAAAACCACTTTGAAAATTACAAATACCTTCCTTTTTATTTAAATAATACACTAATCTATTATTAATCATTTTTTCCATTATTTTACATAAGTTTGAAGTTAACGCTATTGGCCTATAACTTTCTGGTTTTGAATTATCTTTTCAGCTATCGGTACTATAATAGATTCTTTCCATAACTCTGGTAATTTTCCCTCCTCCCAGATTTTATTAAATAGTTTTAATATTATAACTTTTGATTTATCACTTAGTTGACTTACCATTCTATACCAAATTTTATCTTTACCTGGCGCCGTATTTTTGGTCTTTTTAAGCACACAATTTAATTCCACTTTGGTAAATTCAACATTCAAAAAATTATTTACCTCTTCTTCACTCTCCATTAAATTTTTATACTTAAGGACAGTATTTTCTCTTCCTTTTTTTCCTCCTTCGCTAATGTTATTTGTACTATGTATCTTAATAAAAAAAATCTTGCCAAAACCTCTGCTTTATCCACATCTCTAGTTATATCCATATTCTCTTCTTTTAATACAGGGTAATCAAATTCTTTTTTAAATTCTATTCATTTTTTTAATTACTTTCCAAATTTTCTCAACCTTTGTATCTCTCCCTATTGTACTACAAAATATCCTAAAATAATCTCTCTTAGCTTTCTTTATAATCCTCCTAACTACTGCTCGCTTCCTTTCATAATCAATTAAGTTCATATAAATTGGGTTAAGTTTTAATACCATAAGGCTTTATTTCTTAATTTAATTGCTTCCTTACACTCACTTGTCCACCATGGGACCCTTTTCTTATCATTAATACTCCCTGATTTCTTAATAGAATTTTCAGCTGCATCTGTAATTATCTTTGAGATACTTGCATTCACTTCGTTTATATTTATATTAAAATCTACCTTTTCTAAATATATTTCACACAAATATCTAAACTTACTCCAATCTGCCTTATTAAAGTTCAATCTTCCCCCTCTATTTTTATACTTATTTCCAATAATTCCTACCCTTATAGTTATAGGATAATGATCACCACCTATCATTGTTTCTTTATCAACCGACCATTTACAGCTATATCATTTGATACTATTGTTAGATCTAAAGTTGATTCCATCCCTGGTGTTAAATTGATTCTTGTACCCTCTCTCTCATTGATACATACTAATTTTTTTGCTTCCATCACTCCTTCTATAACCTGATCATTTTTATCATTACTATTTCCCCACAGTGTACTTTTTGCATTGAAATCCCCACACCAAATTACTCTCCCTTCCAAATGATCTAATAATTCCTCCATTACTTCAACCGATAATGATTTCCATGGATTATAGAAATTTATTATTTTAAATTTACTTTCCTGCACCTATACATAAATTACTATAAATTCTAGTTCTTTTCCTTTTCCTATAACCTGATATTGTATCCCTTGTTTTATAAATATACCGCATCCACCTCCCCGTCCCTCTTGTCTATCTCTTCTTATACTAACATATCCTTCATTCACAAAATCTAAGGTTAGTTTTAACCAAGTTTCTTGCACACAAATTATATCTGGTTGGAAAAAAAAGCAACAGCACAACGTTTTTGATTATTGTTAGTATTTTTTAAGGAGAATTACGTTCATCAAAATCAAAAAGGGTCTAGCAAATGTTTTTGGTGTAGTTTGTGTTCTGTATGTTAAGGCAGATGGTTCAAGTAATGATGCTACACAGCTGATGCTGCTCACTCTGGAAGCTGAGTTAGTTCTAACTCTGTGTTTGATGTAATCCAATCACCCATATATTCCAACTGATCCTAGTTATCAAACAGTACATTAAGTTCAGTTTATTATTCACATAAGTTAAAAAGTTTTTATTTAAGGAAACCCAGCAGATTGTACTGAGTCAGTGACCTGCAGCATCTACTCCATCTGGACCAACACACAGCAACAATCAGCACAGCCATGCCTCACAAAAAGCATGCATGTAGTGACAGTGGAGAGGAAACACTCACCTCTAACAGGAAGAAACGTAAAGCAGAACCAGAACCTGGTTCAGTACAAGTGGCCATCTGCCAGGGCTGACTGGACGTTTGAGAAGACAGAGCAACACAAGAAGAAACAGATTGAGTCCCCACTTCCACCTCCTGGCCACCCTGCAGCTCCCCTCTGGTTCAGGCCTCACACTTTACCTCACAGCAGCAACTCTGTGTTGGTCTGACCAGGATCATCCTCCCTCCTCCTTACTGAATCTCCACTCTAAAGCAGTAAGCCTCCTCAGCTCACCTCCTTCCAGCTTTCACCTCCATATTCACACCCTTTAAAAGTTCTTCCCACTGAACCCAGAGAGCTGAACCTACCATCACTTTCTATAGTCTTGGTTATTTGTGAATAAATCATTTCCTTTCATTCTGCATTGGATTCTGCATGTATTGGGTCCTTTTCGTAACGTTAACAGCTATTTTGGTTTATTTATAGAAAACATATTATAACAATGTTATTCATTCATTTATAAATGTTGTTTGGTGGTTCGAAAAGGTGAGAAATTAACTTTTTTGGGTGGAACACCAAGAATTACCCTGAGAAACAAAATCAGCTCGACAGAGCAACAGTGACATCACAGCCCTGATCGTTTGGTCCACTTTAACGCCGTAACATTTCTGTTGGTAAAGAAATGCTGCATAAGCAGTAAGATATGTTTTTTTGCTTTCTGTTAAAATACATAACAGTATAATATTCACATCTTCTCATTCATACAACTGTTACTTTAATTTAAAATGAAGGTTTCAGATAAATTTTTAGCAGCACAGACTTAAGTCACAGCCCAACCTTAGTGGCATAAAAATCTAATCCCTTAGCAGTTAATTGTACGTTTCATGCTCTGCAGGCAGGAATTTGACCGATGAGTCATTTACCTTCACACACACTGGAACCAAGGCTACTATGAGGCTGTGTAAACAGTAACCATATAACAAGGTCAAAGACCTGAAGGATCTCACTGAACTTTGTTTTACAGGCTCTGCTGGAACACATTTGCTATGGTGAGTTTATTTTTCATATCACGTGTAGATATTCTCAATATGAAGAGACTGAATTGGTAAAGCAAACATGTAGTGGTCTATGAGCTTGTTAGACAAAAATGTAAAAGTTGAGACAGTGAACATCTTTGAGCAGCTAAGTGAACAGAGAAGACTTTTCTGAGCTAAGTAACTAAATGTAGCCTCCTTCTGCGTTTCTGAATCTTCACTCCCTCATCAGGAAAACAAGCAGAGTGCAGCTCCTCCCCATGACCTTTGGAAAATCTTCCAAAGTTGTTAATTCTGTTGAGCACCTGCTGAGTTACACGTTTCCTCCTCCTCATCTCAGACACAGACGCAGCAGAAGTCAATCCACAGTGAGTACAAAAAAAACATGTCAATTCCATACAGATCAAACCTCTTGGGAAGGAAATATTTGCTATTTTCTGTGTATTATGGGATGTTTTTGTTCATCTGTTCAGTTTAGGATTCATCCAGAGAGGCAGATTTGATCCAGCTCCAGTTTTAAACTGCTGCTTATTAACTGTGAATATCATTTCTGGTTTACACTGACAGGATAGTGGAGGAAATGGTTGGAAGGATTGGACATTGTCTCTCTGCTCTTTCTTCTCAAACCTCCAGTCAGTCATGGCAGGTAGCCGCTTGTACTGAGCCAGGTTCTGGTCTTGGTTCTGATTCTGCTGGAGGTTTCTTCTTGTTAAAGAGGAGATTTTCCTCTCCACTGTCTATTTTCTGTGAAGTGCCTTGAGACATATTTACTGTGAATTGGCGCTATTTAAATAAACTGAATTAAATTGAACAACTTGGTAAAATTGTAAGTCCAATAATAATTGGCAGCTGTGAGAAGATATGGTATTTCTTTTGAAAATCCATCATAAACAACAAACAGGTTAGCACAGATTTTACCTGCCACTGAAAATAAGAAAGTGATAGATTACAAACAATGACAAACATTACAGTGTTGTTTTTTCAATACGAGTTAGTGCTAATATTAACAAAATAAGGGCAAGAGATGACACACCATGAACAAATTTGTAATTGTATATTCTGGCATAACTCAGTAGGTTACAGTTCCGTAATGTTGCACAGTGGTGATACTGTCAGGTACTTCCAGATACTTTCATGCCAAGTAACTGAAATGTGAACTGTTCTTTCTTGCATAATTTGGCTGCCTGCATTGATAAATGTGACCAGGTGGAAATAAATTGTGATTATTTTCACAAATTATTTTGTGAAAATAATGTAATGTCCACATAATAATATAATGTCCACAGTCTGACCAGACAGTGGACTTTTTACCTGGGATTTAAAAATTCATTTCGATTCAATCTAAACCCAATGATTCTGAAACATCAAAATTCAACACTGGATTCAGTTCAGATTATTTCTATTGCACCAATTCACAAAATATCGACTTAGACAAAATAGTCATTTCAGTCCAATCATTCCAGTTATGCTGGATCTGGTTTAAAAACATATGTTCTGTTTTTGTTACATGAAGCATTAACAACCTTAATCTAATAATTCTATGTGATGTTAGTCTTTCCACAACTTGTGTCTTATTGTAAACATATGGAAAATGTGAACATATCATCTGCACATGTTTTGTTATTAGGACACTGAGGTGAAAGATAATGTATGTAATGGAGTAATGGTCCCAAAATACATTCTATTGTGACACCTGTGGACAAATAAAGGGGAGTTGTGCTGCTACTGATTTTAACAGATTATGATCAATTAGATAAATAAGTTTCTATAAATTTTTGGCACCTGATGAGAAGTTGAATCCATAAGATTTTATAGTTTGCACAGTCAAAAGTCTAAGTCATATCTAGTAAATATTTTACTCTTTTTTAGATATTTTATCTCACAATAAAACAGGGAATAAAACAGTGACCTTAGCATTGCCATGCATGCTGGATATGCAGAGAGAGTAGATCAGTATCTTTATTGATCCTCATTCAGTAAAAAGTCATATGACCACCAACTATGATAAAGATCATAGCACCATAAATTTATAGATGAGATGGAGATATAGATTACCGTCTCTGTTAGATCAGCAGCTTCTTTGGCTGTTCTTTAAATGTGACTACATAAATCCTAAACTGTAAAAGATGGTAGAAAAAGTTCCTTCATTTCTGTGTGTTCTTACAGTTCTTAATCCATTTCAGAAATGCTTGACTCTTGGGTATTCCTGCTTCTCCTTGTCCCAGGTAAATGATCACTTTGTAAAACAAAGTAGACACTGACTAACTGAGTTAGCATCTATGCTTTTAATAAAGTCAACCTTTTGACCTCTGCAGGGGGGCAGATGTTTATGATCCATAACACGCAGCATGGCCTGTGTCTGGAGGAGTCGGCTGACACAGGTCAAGTTCTCCTGAAACAGTGTGACCTGGACTCTCAGGCTCAGCAGTGGCACTGGATCAACCAGGGCATGCTGATGTGTGTCGGATCCTCCAGATGTCTGTCAGCTCAGCAGGACCATCCGGTCCAAACCCAGGCCTGTCCAAAGTCAGACCAGGAAGCTCCAGAGCTGATGTGGGACTGTAGTAGTAACAGGCTCAGCAGCAGAAAAACGTCTTTACTGCTGTCCACAGATGGCCAGCATGTGATTCTCACAAACCGCCTCAAGCACTTTGAGTGGAAGTCTCTTGATGAGGTGGACGTCTGTAAGACGAGACTCCGTAAGTCTGAATGAACCAAAGCAGATCCGATGCAGCTGATCTCAGAAATATCTATAATATAAAGGCAGCAGCATCATTTCTTTGTAGTTCTTTCAACAACTAAACAGCAAAGTAATCCAGTAATACTTTATCACATGTAAAAGTCATGTCAATAATAATTGTTTGTGTATTTAATTCTTTTTGCAGAATTTGATGTAACAACACAGTAATTGATCTGTTTCTGCAAACCGAAGGATTTGCCATGTTCCTGTGTGTTCCTCTCAGGGCTCCGGAGAACGTCTGAGGACCAGGACTTGTTAGAGGATCCGGAGGAGGCAGCAGACGGGATGAAAGGCAAGATGGAGGCGAAGAGAGAGTATTACCGCTGGTTCTACCGTACCGAGAACCGTAAGCACCACCACTTATAAAGGTTATAAAATCCTTCAGCCCAACATGTTTCAAGTTAAAATGTTTGGTGAAATCAGAAGCTGAATTTGAGTCTTTCACACATAAAAGCATACTACTAAAGCTACAGTATGTAACTTTCATAGAAAAAAGTGCTTTTACATATTTGTTTAAACTGTCACAATATAGTGACAGCATATTATGAGACAGATAATCTGAAAGACTCAACCTCCTCCATCCAGCTCCTACAGCCATCTGTAGAAAGACACCGCTCAGTCAGAAACAACCAATCAGAGTCAGGAGGTGGGTCTCAGTGCTGTCAGTCATGCTCGTGTATATGCAATGTGCTAACGGTAGAGAAACAACTGCTACAGGAAAACTGTTTACCTGCTGTCATCAGTGGCCATTCTAACTAGCCAGAGCGTTCATGGTGGCTTCACTGTGGTGGAGCATCTGGAGGAGGCAGAGCAGCTGGAATTTTTCACAGATTGTACTTTTCATATTGAACTGTCACAACATGGTGACAGTTTTTAGCAAAAGTGTAAAAAAAAATCATCCATCCAGTCTTACATGCTTATCCCTAGCGGGTCAACAAGGGATGCTGGTGCCCATCTCCAGCAGACAGCAAGCAAGAGGAACACAGGGAGAAAATACAAACTGCATTTTAAACCAGGACCTTCTTTGCAAGACAACATCTACCAACTGTGCCACTGTGCAGTTCTGTAAAAGTAATATTTTTTAAATAAAGGTTACAACTGCAGCTTTAACATAAGGTCAGTCCTTATAAAGAAGAGAATTTGATTGTAATAAATTCATATTTTAAAATACTAATTTTGACTACACCTACAGTGGCCTCTCACCTTGAGTCACAGAGCATGATATTTTCCCAGCTATTTGCCAGCATAGAAACACAGTCAGCAGCAGATCATGTCTGCAGCTTATTGGAGTGCTGGGTCTTGCCGGTTCCATCCCCCAGCTACGCCTTCCTTACAGAGGGGCAGGGGAAAAGATTTGGCAACTGAGAGCAGCGGCGCGTGCAATTTCTGTGGACCAACATTATTTCAGAAGGTTCTAGCTTAGCTAGGTCTTGATCCAGTTGATCCAGTGGCATTACTTTGTGATCATGTTCTTTTCTGTCTTGCAGCAACTATTTGGACATTTGTGCTTCTGGTTCTGGCTTTTGTCTGTTTGCTCATTGGGTTTTTGTTGCTGGGAATGGGAGCCATGGCTAGCAAGTAGGAAATTACACATCAAATCTTAGCAACAAAGGAAAAGATGGAATGTTCCATTTTAAGGGTTTTCTGCTTCATCTCCAACAGGAGCAGAAAGAAGATAGCTAAATACAAAGCCCAGGCATCCCTTAAGAAGCATGAAGGCGAAGAGCTTCAAGTTGTTTCTGCTCTTCGGGATAACGGAACATCTCCGCTGCCCCATTGTCACACACCGTCCATGTCTGAAGGAGACACAAAGGAACTGAAAGCAGGGGACATTGTGGTCACATGGAAAGACGGCAACACTTCCTGCTTGTATCCAGATCATGTTGTAGAGGAGAGACAGGAGGAGCTGGAGAAAAGGGAGGAAGTGTGGCAGGAACGAGAGGCTCATGATGAGGGGAGGATGACAGAGTGAATATTGGTCTGTCCCTCAGCTTTTAAGTTAAATTATCCGCCATTAGTTGGAACAATAGAATTTATTTGAGAAATATTTATTTAGATATAAAAACAATACAGTAAAAATACAGTTTTTATAAATTTAACTAAAATATTGTCACATGGATGTTGCCATATTGTTTACGCTGCAATGGATTCTGGGTACCGTATTTTCCGCACTATAAGGCGCACCGCATTATAAGGCGCATAGAATAGATGCCACAGTTATGTTGCCACCAGTCCGGTATTGAACGGGACATGATTTGTTCCGTTCACTACAAATATGGATGTCTAATAATAAAAAATTGGTCGCCAAGTACTTTATATAGCATCTGCACTAGTCATTGTTTCACTCACGATTTTGGTGTTTCGAAATTGTGCCCAACTGCTTTCTGGTTAGCACAGACCAACCGACACGCTGCGCCGCAGCCTCTGTCTCTCTTCCCCCCACGGCTTTAAATGTATAGCTGCTGGTCCCTTGGTAGCTGGAGCCGAAGCTCCCAGATAAATGTCTAAAGCCACTTTGCTGACATAAAGAATGTCAACAAAACAGTCCGATTCCGGTCGGTGAGGAGAGCCTTCCGACTGGACCGGGGCGTCTGGGCCGGACGATGGTCAGTCACCCGTCTCCATTCGCGCACAGCATGTTTGTGACAACATCCCAGCATGCACTGCGCGCTTCTTCTACGGGGAAAATGAAGTCGGCAGCTGCTTACCGCAGTTGCTAGACCTGTTGTGGCTCAATATTGGTCCATATATTAGGCGCACCAGGTTATAAGGCGAACTGTCAGCTTTTGAGGAAATTTAAGGTTTTTAGGTGCGCCTTATAGTGCGGAAAATACGGTAAATGGCGTTTGCTTGGTCCAGTTGTGCTAACTCTATCCAGCTAAAACTGCAATAAGTAACACAAGACTTTTTAACTTGAATTGGAGTGTATTGAAATTGATGGGAATGTAGAAATCACAAGAAATAATGAAGAGGAGAAACAAACAGAAGAAGAGGACCAACAGGGTTGGCTGAAGAAGCTGGTCTTTATACTGCTGCCACCTTCAGCTTCAGAAATGAAACAATAAATGGCACCTACTGCTGCTCAGACTGTGTGATACAGTAAGTAGTTAATGTATCTGTATCAGGTCTTGTCTTCGGTCTGGTGTCAAGTCTGTGGTGTCACATTTAGTACCAGCAGCAGTAGCAAAAGCTTCCTTATCATTTCAAATAGCTTCCTGTGCTGTTTGTCTGATGTTTCTCCCAGGGTCTTTTTGTTCGCTAGTTGGCAGTGGGATTTTTAGGTGCTTTGTGGATAAAAACTGTTTGCACTACATTTGGTTTTAGTTTGTGAAGGAAACCTGCTAGATCCTTCATCAGTTTTGCTCATACAAATGATTCAGTCTTCTGGATGTTGGAGGCACAAATGTGTCCTTCAGAAGTTGTATTGGGCTGTTTTCCACTGTGCTCTTTTTTATGTTGGAAGCAAAGCAGACTCACCTCACTACTTTTTTTAAATTACTGCGATACAGTGTTGCATTGTCTGAAATTACACCAGTCAAATGCAATGTGATAAACAACAATTGGGTTAAGTTAACCTTCCTGTGTTTACTCTTAGATTCCAGTACACAATGGACCAACCGCATCATCAACCCAAAAAGGTGAAAAAAATAGCAACCTCCATGGGTGAAAAATATGATGAAAGATCTGCCATTTTTGAAGTAATTAATAGCTTTTACATATGACAAATTGCAATTTTTGAGTTAATAGGAAAATGCAGCAAATGTAGGACATGTTCAACTAATCGTGGATCATTTTAACGTTTTCTTTCATTTAGATTTATTGAACTACAAAACTCTAAAGATGTTTTTGTAACAATCATGTGACTGACTAAATGCTCGGTACTCTTTGATATGAACTGTTAACAAACCTTTAAATCCATTCAACCTCTTCTGTTTCTGTCTTGTGTAATCTTGACCCAATGATGACTGCTACAAGCTCACCTGAAACCTCTGCAGGTCTTAATGTAGCCAAGGTGTTGTATGCATAGTGTCATCCGGTGAGGTTCATGACTCCTCTGGCGTACACATATTTAAAACCCAAAATAGAAGCTTAGATTTAAATTTAGCTCAGAGTTTGGCCTTAACTTAAACATTTAGCTGTATCAAAAGCTTTCAATTGTGCTTTAATCAATTAACAACACTATAGCAAGAACAACAGAATACTATTTTATATAAACTGAAAACAGATTTTTTTTTTGGCTGACTCCTTTTTAACTGAAATTTAAAATGATCTTACTATGTTTTTCAAAATAAAGTCCATGCCCACAAATATTTGTGTCACTTTTGTAAAAATGTTTTCATTTGCCTTAATTTTTAAAAAACTGGCAGCTTTAATGGAGCTGATCAGCACAGAGGAGAATCATTCAGGAATAGTTCTATTCTCACCGAATGTTCTTGTGCTTTTCTTATTGTTTTCAGTGTTTTTAATTTAGAACACCTGCTGCCCTTTGTGTCTATTTGGTTCAGCACCTCACCACCATCAATGCGACATTGTACTTTCTGCCTCATCTTATTCATTTTCACTGCTCATTTGTGGCTGATCAGAAGGATTAAATATGCCACTCTTATGCGTTCAATATGTTAGACTGTGAAAGACCAGCATGTAGGATTAAACATATATGTCGATAATATAGAGACAGTAATGTTCATGCATCAGCTGCCTGCTTCATTCACTCTGACACATTGCCTCACCCTTCCCTCTCTTTCTCCATGTGTTTGAAAAAACAATGCTTTAATTCAGCAATTTTGATAATAAAATTGTTGAAATTATTCATAAAACAATCAAATAATCAATTTGCCAACATGACTTGGGTTTCAGTTGCATTGTTAGTATTTAACCTGCCATGATGACAGGTGAGGACCTGTTTTCCCTGACTGCAAGTCACTACTTTAATGCCAGTTGATGCACATTTCACACACACCAAGGGTCATATTGAAAGCACTTTGCTGCCGTGTAGTGGACTGAGTCAGCTAAAGTATGTCTAATTTCACAACTTTAAATGCTGTATATGGTAACTTGTGTGTGCTATATTCAAAATCAATTTACAATTTTCTTGACAGTAAAACCACAACGACAGCAGTTAGTGGTTAAAGTCTCCATCTATAATATGTCTGTCTTTGCTGTAATCTGTTGTTAAATCAATTTTCCATCTTGTTTTGTTAAAATGTTTTCCAAAATGGAACAACGTTATACCTAAGAGGTCAATGAACTAAACTGATTTTCCAATCATTTCAATTACTCAAGGCACTTTACACTAGAGTCACATGTACTCATTCACACACACATTTATACATCAGAATTCAGATTGGTAGGCAACTTGAGGTTATGTGCCTTTCCCATTGACATGTGACAGGAGGAAGTTGAAACCTACAACCTTCTAATCATAAGATGACTACTCTATCCATAGAGCCACAGTCGCCCGAAATCTGGTCAAGTGAGAAGAATTGGGTTTAATCATGACATCATTTTGTGTGAAACTTGGTATCTGAAGCTTGAACCTGTCATCCTTTTCTTGGAGACTAAAACTGTGCACAAGAAAGAAATCCTAAAATCAAAGTCTTGCTCTGCCAGAGAATAAAACCTCTACTTTTGCAATGAGGCCACTAAATGATAAGAAGAGATCAGGTCTGAAGCTAAATTCAGACCTGATCCTGGTCCATATGAATATAACCATTTATTGACGTGTTATCCAAAGTGCCTATCTAAAGTTATCTAAATTGTCAAGCGTTATCTGTGTTGCAGATTGTAATGGACTGGGTTAGACCTCTGTCACTGTTCAGGTAGTTTTTTGTTATGGCAAAAGAACTTTGTAATAATGACAGTAGAAAGATCAGAAAACAAATTCAACAACCATATACAAGCAACAAAAGATAGTTATAGTTTTTTGTTTCTTCTAATCACTTGTAAGATTATGGCTACACTCACACCAGCCCTGTTTAGTCCCTTCAAAGGGGACATGACAAGCAAAACGTCTTTAGCCCATAACCCTTTCTACCTGTACCACAACACTGTGCGCTGCTTTATCTGCTATCTGATCCAAACGTCTTTTTTTTTACTGCAGTGAGCCTTGATGTAGCCAAACTCTGTCAAGTATGGCCTGGCATTGTTTTTATCCCATATTAGCTTCGTTGTGTTGATGCATTTTGACCTGCTTCAATTTTCTGCCGCAACATGCAAACTTCCCCATCACTCAGTGCGTTATATTTCCACCTCGCTTAGGATTTGTTGATGCTGTTGCTCAGTGTGAAGGAAAGAGGAGACCAGCTGCACAGGCAGGCTGTGAAATGAGATGCAGGTGATCAGTTTGTGTGATCGGCAACAAGAGACCGTGATCACCGATCATACACTTTTTCATGAAAATCGGCCAATTGTGATCGGTGGCCGATCGATTGGCACACCTGTAATTTATTTATTATACTGGGAACACTGGTCACAGGCAGGGCTTCAGTCTGCTGGTCACACTGGGAGAACTCCAATGACTTCTGAGACGTCCTGGTTCACAGGCTAAAGCCAAGAATAAAAGCGAAATTATCCAAAAGTGTAATAGAAAATACATACGATATATGTTTCGTATGTTTCCTTCACATTCAGAAAAAGACATTTTCAGCAAGTTGGGCAAAGCATCTTTATAGCTAAATGCTGACATGGTGACCCTGGTAAAAAAATTTATACTTTAATATACTAAATTTTAACATACTTTAGTATACTTTTATTGATGTACTTCAACTGTACTATTTTGGAACAACTTATTTTGTACTTAGTATATTTTAGTAGTATTTAAATTGTTTAAAATTACAATATATAGTATATTTTAGTATACTGCATGTACTTTTTTGGAACAACTTTAAGTATACTTAGAGTGTACTTAAAGTATACTTTTTAAATTTCATATTTCAGATCTTTATTATTATATTTTGATATTATATTTTGAGTGTTAATTATATAATTATGTCTTAAAATTATATTAAATATACTTCAAATATATTTTAAATATACTATTAATATAATATTGTATTTAAATTACACTTAATTTTTATTTTTGATTTCCTGCTATTGATAATAAACTACAATTTTAATTACTCTTAAT